>VMKM01001740.1:0-115411 GCA_008360985.2 Macquaria ambigua | reverse complement strand
TTATGATTTATTTGTAATTTTGAAAAAGTGGCAGCCATAGACTACACTGCAATTTAGAATCAAGAGTGGAAGCAAAATAGACTCCCATTATTTCAAGCAGATAATTAAGTAAGAAAAAAAAAAGAACACTACAGACGTCAAAACCAACCATCACATTCTGACTCCTTTGTCCCATGTTGCCTGGTTATGCCTGCATGATGTCTAAACACATTTTATCAATAGCTAATCTGGCTGATCTGATCTTGATCTATTTTAGTTTTTTTGAGTGAATTTTTACCCAGCTGTGTTTGGAAAATTGGCAAGTGAACTACTCTGCCCATTTTCCAAGTGCATTGGCCTTCAGGTCAAAATCTTCACTTCGAGCTATCCTTAAATCAAAAGAAGTTCCAACTACACATGCGAGGTGGAACGAGAAATTTCCCAGTTGTAACTGGGCATGTTCCAACCATGTCTTTGGTACACTGTTTGACCTGTATCTATCAAAAGCTTCAAGGGTGCGGCTGTCAGCCTCTGGGTCACAGTTGAGATTAAAGATAATATCATCTAGTGGTCTTCTACCAGCGTTGCCAAACCTATCAACTGTAGCCTTGATGCCGTGGAGGTGAATGTTCAAAGTGACTGCAAAAAAAAGTCCCAGCTTCACATTTACTGCTGTGATGTCTTCCATTTTCGGTAACATGTGGTTTTCTCCCAATTTGTCCAAAGACTGGCCATCATTTATTAACTGCTTGAGGTACCTTGGTGAGATAAACAGAGAATAAAATCACACAAGCTGACATGGAGTGCACACATTCAATAGTGGCAAACTGGTTTCATTGGGCACATGTACACATATACACATTGCAGTACCTACCTTTTTGACTCCTCTCTCGTCCTGGTGGGGTTGTTTGCAATGTGGGGTACCAGCCTCAGGTACTCGCTGATCGTGTAGACATGTGGTGGGTAGTACCCTGATTCAACTCTGCGCAAAGGAAACATGTCATACAGGCATGTCTTGCAGGATTCCTTACAGAAATAAATGAGGAGCAAGCTGCAACATATTTTAGGCTACATGGGCCAGTTCAAATTAAGTTGAACAGATTACGTGTTGAATTTATTTGAATTTCTTTTGTTTTTTTAAGTGACAACCCTACAACACACATTGCAGTACCTACCTCTCTGACTCCTCTCTCATCCTGGTGGGGTTGTTTGCAATGTGGGGTACCAGCCTCAGGTACTCACTGATCGTGTAGACATGTGGTGGGTAGTACCCTCTCAGGTCTTTGAGAAATAAACCTGGAATGGGCCCTGAGTCTGACACCCACTCTCCTCTGACCTGTCTGGCAAGGGTGTCAAACAGCCCAGCCAGGGACAGAGCCACTACCCCAACCCCGCCAAGGGTGACCTTGCCCTCCCTGCCAAAAGTGGTCCTCAGGCCCTGGGTGAAGTCCTCCAGCTGCTTGGGGGTCAGGGAGGACTGCACTGCTGTGTAGTGGTTCTTCAGGTGAAGTGAGGAGTTGATGGACAGCATGTTGATGAAAAGAGGATTGGGGTTGTAGTTTGGGAAAGGGCAGATGTCTCGAGCAACAGAGGCCAGGTGGGCTGCATCTTGACGTGAATTTGTCAGCTGACAGAGATTTGACAAGATTTGCGAAAAAGATTCAACTAGTCTGACAGGCTGTCCCTGGACATCATTAATAAAGTCACAGTGGGATCATGACGTCGAGTCTGTCATTAATTAATGTTTAGCTGCTTCCTTTAATATGTGACTGTCTGTGCCTTTATCTTGCACTAATGGTTGATCTGTTCTACATCTTTCCAAAGCATATTGACACATTGAGTAACTTGCTGAAAGTTGAAAATAAAGAAAACAACTTCCAGTGGACAAATAAAGCAGGTAAGAGATTACTAGCAGACATACAGTATGTCAGACAAGGTGACTAATAATAGAAAAATTCAGCCATACATAAACAGGTAGTACAGTAGTCTGTATGTATAGAGATAATACACAACTTAACTGAAGTAGTGGTTTTATTACTTACCTTTTACTACTTTATTTCTTACATTTATTATATTCATTTATTTTATTTTTTTATCAAACAACAGACAGACATTTTAACAACTAGCTGGTGAAGAAAGTCAAACATCTAGCAGCTCAAGTGTCAGATGTTTTCTGAGTAGATGGTGGAGACCAAAACTGAGCTAAAAGGAGAGTAAACATGTGACTTACATTCATGGTGCCCAGACGATGTATCCTAATGACTTTTCCACTTGCACCACCACTGACATTGGTTGTTTTGAGTGATGTCTTAAAAACTGTTGGTTTTTCATGACATTTATACATATTTTCACGTCCCCCTCGGGATGAATTGTATATTTGACCAGTTCCTTGATATATCCTTGATTTTTAAATACTTGCAAAAGTGACATTCCCATCAGCCTCAGCTGTACTTTGTGTTTAGTGCTAATAATCAAATGTTAGCATGCTAAACTAAGATAGAGAACATGGTAAACATTGTACTTGCATATCACTGTTGATTACATCTGAATAAAAATGATGTAGCGTCTTCTGGACTTTAATTCTACGTAGAGAGGATGTCACTTTAGGACGTCTGCTCATGACCATTTTTGTATGGAAAAATACACAGCAAAACATGCGTCCATGTATTCCACAGCACAACTCTGACAAGTTTTCTAAGGGTCATTTAAGTCGGGGCCAAACAGACCATAATAGGACAGGGAAAGTGGAAAATGACAGTCTGCTCACAACCATTTCACAAGCAAAAAGGGGAATCCTGAATATTTTACAGAAGGAGAAATCATCACTTACAAGTTATTTTTAGTATATTTGTTTTGACCGTGGATAACAGCTCTGCTGTATGGCAAGAAGTCAACTCATCTTGCCTACTTACCATTAGATGAGTCGATGTCCCAAACAGCTGCTGTAGCTAACATTATGTGGCAAATTCAATTGTCATCCATGGTAAAAACAATCATACTAAAAACTGTATGAGCGTGTTGAAAGCCACGTGACATTAGCTACAGTAGCTGTATGGGTAATAGACTATGGGTAGTTGACTCATCTAATGGCAAGTTAGCAAGTTAATGTTAGGTTAGGTTAGCTAACGCCAGCGGGAGAAAAACTACTGCACATATTCAGTGGGCCGCATACCCCAGAAGAAAACACTGAAGCTAGAAACTTTTTTTGGTGTATGCACCAGGCGAGTGATTCTTATTGGACTGAACAGGCGCCATCTTTGGACCCGGTATCCAGTTCTTATAATACATCCATGAGTAATACGGTCATTCTGCAATAATCTCAAGGTATTCTGGCACCTGGAATATTGCATCTGGGAGATATTTTGATCAGTTTGGCAGAATTTAAAGGTAAACTTGCACTATACATTACTGCCCAATAAAAACTACGATAATACTTGAGCTTATTGCCAAAACCCATCCAGGACCATGTGTGTTTCAAATAGCCAAATGTCAGTTTTAGGCTAACTGTATTGCTGTAAATTAAGCTAAAGCATTCTAACAGTATGCTACTTGTGTAGTGGAATGTGGCTAAATCAGAAAGCTATGCAGTATTATGTTTGCAAGTGCCTTAGCTAACTACAGTAACTTAGCTTGAGAAGGGACACTGAGATAGACGACAGTATGGAGTTTGTTCTCTCTGGTAGACATAGGGTGCTAAAATCCTTTGACATGCTGAAATCTAATGTTTTTAGCTAGCTACAGGCATTTTGTTAGCGTTTCAGCCCTTGGTTGCATATTGTGGCGCCGATTGTTTTCCCCTCCGGTGGGTGAGTATGACACATTGCGTACACATACATACACATCTCTATGCCTACATATACATTAAGAGACCTGTTGTGTATAAGGAAACACACACACATATATTAATGCATGCATGTGTGCATGTATTTAATTTATATTTCAATGTGACAAAATGTAATAACACAGATAAACACTTTCAAAGTATCTATACTTTAACATCAATCAAAGCTAAGGCTAAAGCTAACTACTATTACTACTGAAGGAACAATGATCAATTTCATCACTATGATACGATTGACAGCAAGAAACAGCATTAACATTTTCCCCCTCTTCTCACTGTGCTCTTGCATTTTCAAAAGACATGTCAGTAATGTCAGTGTGTTTGGGGAATGAGACAATGCGCAAAGAAAATGAAGCTGAATATTATAGAATTATAAAAGGCTGGCTACTGGTCAATTCAAATTATTGTTCTGAATTGAAAAATATTTCTGTAAAGCCATTTCATCATAGCTTAAAGTACAGAGATATCATTTTAGCCAGATTGTACAGGTATACCGTTTTGATGTACTGAGCTGGAAATGACCTATGAACGTAATATGCACACATGGTCCTGGATAGGTTTTGTGCTTGATATCTGTTTTTTGAGTCTCTCTCATACAATTCCATACAAAATCAGTGTGCTTTGGCAAGAAGACCACTAGATCAAACATTGGTGCAATAAACAGACTCATTTCAATCCTCTTTTCATCAACATGCTGTCCATCAACTCTTCACTTCACCTGAAGAACCACTACACAGCAGTGCAGTCCTCCCTGACCCCCAAGCAGCTGGAGGACTTCACCCAGGGCCTGAGGACCACTTTTGGCAGGGAGGGCAAGGTCACCCTTGGCGGGGTTGGGGTAGTGGCTCTGTCCCTGGCTGTGCTGTTTGACACCCTTGCCAGACAGGTCAGAGGAGAGTGGGTGTCAGACTCAGGGCCCATTCCAGGTTTATTTCTCAAAGACCTGAGAGGGTACTACCCACCACATGTCTACACGATCAGCGAGTACCTGAGGCTGGTACCCCACATTGCAAACAACCCCACCAGGATGAGAGAGGAGTCAGAAAGGTAGGTACTGCAATGTGTATTTGTGTACATGTGCCCAATGAAATCACTTCGCCACTATTGAATGTGTGCACTCCATGTCAGCTTGTGTGATTTTAATTCTCTGTTTATCTCACCAAGGTACCTCAAGCAGTTAATAAATGATGGCCAGTCTACCACAAAATGGAAGACATCACAGCAATAAATGCGATGCTGGGACAGTTTTTTACAGGCTGTTTGCAGATTCACTTCATTCGCCTCAAAAATGGTACAGCTAGTGATTTGGTCAAGCCTGATGAAGGACCACCAGCTCAATCTATCTATAATCTCAACTGTAACCTGGAGACAGCTGACAAAGAATTTTTAGCTGAAGTGCAAAAATCGGACCGCACCCGAGAAGCTTTTGAAAGATGCAGGCCAAGCAGCGGTGAGGTAGGAAAGCCATGGCTGCTCTATGTTGCCCAGCTAGAATCTGTAGATGTCATGTTCCAACCCTTATTTGCATTTGTAAATACTACTGTTGATTCAGTTATTGCTCAACGTGAAGATTTTGACCTGAAGGCCAATGCACTCGGAAAATGGGCAGAGTAGTCCACTGGTCAATTTTCCAAATACAGCAGGAAAGAAATGGACTACACGTTTTTTTCTGAAAACAAAGCAAAGCACAAATAAAAGACAAAGGGAGCAGAATCAAGCCAGATTAGTTATTGACAAAATGTGTGTAGACATCATGCAGGGTTTTGATGTGGTCAGACAGTGTTGTTTTTTTCTGACTGACCCTTCAAGACCATTTTGTGTTTGTGAACTTTTGTTACTCTCAGTCCAATTTCATGAATTTATATTTTGTGATTAACTCCAGCTACTACTTCTACTACTATCTGGCTGTCATTTGGAATTGTCAGTGGTTTCAAAATCTCAGAAATGACTGGTCTAGTCTATGTATGTGATATGTGTAGGTATACACTGTATGCCACTGTATGTACGGTGGGATTTTCAATGTGTCAGTAAATTTACATTTGAAATCATGACCCTGTGTTCTGTGTTGAGAAAGAGAAAGAAAATGACAGCTGCTTTATAGTTCTACTCCACTACATCTTAGAGGGACATTTAGTACTTTTTACTCCACTACATTTACCCGACAGCTAGGATAGGATTTTACATATAAAACATCGACCAGTTTCTAAAATATGATGCATTTCTACTATCAAATAGTATATATCATACTATCAAACAGTAGCTATATATAGTCATTAAAATGAGCTTCCTCTCACTCAGCTATAACATTAAACTGCTGCTTACATCAGTAGCCTAATAACAATCAACTCATATAATAAATGATAATGTAATACTGACAGGTGTGACTCTGGTGCATAATAAGAACTTTTACTTTTGATACTTTAAGTACATTTTCCTGATTTACCTTGAGTAATTTTAATTACTAATTAGTAATTATTTAATTAGTAACTTATTTTGAATGCAGGACTTTTACAATGGAGTATTTTTACATTATACTGCTACTTTTACTTAAATTAAGATTTTTTTTCTCCCAGCAGTGGAGAACAACCACTGTGCATACAGCCCAAACTGATTAAAATGGATTCTTAATTTATATATCACAATAATTTTAAAAAATAAATACAATTTAAATTGGTTGTGTTACTCCCTGGAGGATGAACTAATTGATTGAATGATGCGCGTGCCCATACACGCGGCGGTCGTCAGTTGCCTCGGCCCACTTTAAACGGGCGCAGCTTTGTCAATGACCGTGTATCTTCTGAGAGGATTAATGCAGCCTAAAGGTGGAGCAGAAATTGTGAAGGTTTGTGGCGGACGGGAGCGTAATCCTTTGAGCTCTCGGGGAGACAGGGACGGAAATGTCGAAGTCTTTGCTCTCGGATTTGTGATTTTGTGAGGAACTGATGGGCTGAAGAAGAACATTTCTCCCCAGTAATGGGACGTTTAGTCGAGACAATTTAATGGCAATATTTGAGATAGAGCTGCCCATCCTCGGGGAACAGAAATGGTGCACAAACTTCTGCTGCCCATCGGTAAGTTTACAGCTGTAAACATTGTAGACGAAAATAATCATTATTAGCCATAGGTTTATAATCCTGAAGCCCATATGGTGTGATTATGATATGTTTTCCCTTCTGGTATAAGTAGATATTCCAACAATACTCTCTGTTGGTGTATTATCACCAGTCTGTGCTTTTAATTGTAATTCTTTGTTGATTTTTTTAAGAAGTTTAATCAGATTTCTGACAAATTGCAAAAAAACAAAACAAACAAACAAAAAAAACCCAATCTTTAATCTCTTCTCTTCTCTCAGCTTTAGCAGCAAGCCTCATCTCACCTGAGCTGTCAGGTGCCTCAGCTACCAAAACAAAACCTCAAGGTATCATATCACATCCCGAGTCACTGTTCATCCCTCACTATTAACCATTCTAAGACTGTTGGTATTTTCTGTCGTAGTCCATCAATAGAGAACAGTGCTAAAAAGTAATATGGATTACTTTTTGGGATATTAATAATTGTTATTTATATCAAACAGTGTGTTGCAGTGCTTACTTTGAAAACCAAGATGACTTAAATGTGGTTCTGATTAGAGTTAAAACAATTAGTTGATTAAAGGGCATCTGTTAAATCATTTATTAAGCAAAACTGCCAAAGATTTACTAATTAGAACTTCCCAAATGTGAAGATTTGTTGTTTTTCTTTTTTTTTTTTAAATAATTGTAATTGGAATATGTTGGTCAGACAAAGTAAATCATTAAACACGTCACCTTGAGTATCTGCCTTTTTCACTATTTTCTGACATTTTATAGACTAAACGACAAAAAAAAAGGTCAACAAAATATTTGTTAGTTGCAGTTGTAGCTCAGAATTATACCTCTAATGTGATAGTTAGAGTGGGATAATAGTACTTTGTCTAATACAAAGTACTGGTGTCCGGTGATATATGAAATTAGATCAAACCCTAACCTCATCGTCTAACATATTCTCCCAAATCCAGAAAATTAGATTGGGTAAGCCGATAGATCAGCGTGTTGACAACCTTCTAATGACCATTATAGATAATAAAACAATAATCTTTCCTGTTTGTCTTCTAATGTGTCAAAATGTGTAATGGCTGGGTTGATTACGTGTGTACTTCCCACAATTAAAAATAGGAAACTGACTTAGCTGTGTGATGCTAACAAGCACAGCAACTTTATTTAAAGAAATTTAAAGAAAGTTATATTTATTGTCTGTAATATGACGTAAAATTGTATTTATACAACAACCAATCTACACTTTAAATTGCATTTTGAGACATATAAAAGGAAGAAATGATAAATAAACAGCTGTCCAACTTGTAGTGAGTCAAACACTTTCATTTGTCTGTCTGGACACTGTCTACCTGTGTTTCCAGTGAAGAACAACTCAGGTGTGACACCAGCTGGGCAGTGTGGGACCTGGGTCAAGGAGCCTGAAGGAGGGTATTTCACCTCACCCAACTACCCTGAGAAATACCCGCCTGAGAAGGAATGTGTCTACATTATAGAAGGTGAGGCTTTCATCTTTCTTTCTTTTTAGCCTCTCACTCACTTTCCAGCCCTCTTCTGCTCTTCATCTCACCTTCTCTCCCCTCTCTTCCTGCCCCAGCCGCTCCCCGACAGTGCATCGACTTGTTCTTTGATGAGAAGTATTCCATAGAGCCATCCTGGGAGTGCAAGTTCGACCACATCGAGGTCCGCGATGGGCCCTTTGGTTTCTCGCCCATCGTCGGTCGCTACTGTGGGCAGGAAAGCCCCGCATATGTGCGCTCCAGTGGGAGGTACCTGTACATCAAGTTTGTGGCTGATAGTGAACTGGAAGCCATTGGTTTCTCTGCCCGGTATAACTTCACACAAGGTGAGTGATTACAAAGTAATCTGAATGAGGGGGCTGCATTTCTGAACATAGCCCTAAAGCTGCACTAATCAATATCTATTAAAAATTGATCAAATAACCATGTATAATGTGAAAGGGGTCGCTCATAGTGATGAAACCCCATGGAATTATCATCTGACTCTGTGGTTCCTCTCAGCTCTACAGAGCGTTTTAGCTTCTTTCCAACAAGTCCTCCAACCTAAACAACAGAATAGGTCGTTTGTCAATGACTCCCAAAATGACATAAATAGACGTACCGGACCTTTGTCGTCATGGTAACAATAATAAATATGTGGTTAACGTTGTGAAACGGTCGCAGTTTGGTTAGGGTTAAGCACCAAAACCACTTGGTTAGGTTTAGGAAAAGATCATGGTTTGGGTTGAAATAACTACGTTAGTTATGTACGAAAGTTAAAATAAGTCAACATTGACTTTTGGTTTCAGTGTTTAGAGTATTACTACTGCTCTAAGCCTTCGACTTCTTTCCTTCCTCTCCCCCAATCCACTGCCCTGCTGTGAGTTTGACATTGTTGGTTGCCACATGCCAAAACTGGCTACCTCTTGGCTGGCCATATAGTCCAATTATAACACACATTATTGCACATTTGCCACACTGTAATATGTACTTGAATAAGATCAATTCCACAGAGAAACCCTGTAATCCTTAAATTGCATTAAAAGATGTGGGGTATTGTACAATATATGCTATTTTTGAAGTGTGCATGTGATGTCAAAAAGTTGCATATTGCAACTTTAAGAGCGGTCTGGTCGCACGCTGCTGGGGATGTACTCTCATTTCCATTTGTAGTGCAGGCACACCAGCTGCAGCTGACAAGGGAAGAGGAGGGGAGCGTTTATTCAAACACACACATATACACACACACACACAAACACACACACACACACACACAGACACTCGTTCCCTTCGCTCAGTCACACGCGCACGCACACACACACACACACGCACACACGCACACACACACACACACACACGAGTTAATGAAAGCTTGTCTTCAGGGGAATACAACTTGTCAGCGCTGAGCCGCAGTAGCAGCTTAAGGGAGTCTGAGGCAGAGGCTTTATTAACAGCAGATTTTATAGGCCACCTAAACTGATGAGAAGCAAAGATTAATCTGCATCCCTCTGTCCATCCAGCCATGTTTCTTTCTTTCTTTCCTGAAACATGATTGAGCTTCTGTACATTACATTATCTTCATATTCCGCAAGGGATGTCCCAGTTTAGACTACAGTCCTGTGAGTGCTTCCCACACACTCTAGTTTTTAAGTTGCTGGGGGGCTGAGGTTGTTTTCCTGTGCACGTCGGGGCTCTGTGCTGTTTTTCTGAAAATATCACGCACAATTTCTGTACCATTTCACAATATTTTACAGTACCTGACCTTCCAGTGTTAACAACTTACTAAGCATATTTAAGCATTTACATTTTCATAAACGGAAACACTTGAGAACAGGCTCCTAAAAACATGAACTATCCCTTTAAGAAGACACTTTTCATTATTTCATTACTTTTCATTAAGCTGCTGTCTGTTTACATCGAATGTAATGAGTCTCCCATGCCAAATGCTAATCTCCTGTCTAATTCCACTCATCACCGGTGGCAGGGGAGAATTCATTTATCCACATGCACACGCACATTTTTAAAAACGGCAATATTTTGAAAGGGTCAACGCACACTACATTGACTGAGACTTGAACTTTAATGCCATTTGTTCATGCTCATTGTTCAGCTCATGTTTTAAGCCTTTGCAGTTGACATCCCTATATCAGACAGTGGAAAAGTGGAAAATTAAAACATCCAATAGTCAAATACCAATTATGTTATTTGATTCCAAGGTACTTATATGTGTGTGTGTGTGTGTGTGTGTGTGTGTGTGTGTGTGTGTCATATTTATCTTCAATGTTTATGTGTGTACCACACATTTTCAAACTGAAACAACAACAATATTAGGAGAGGATTTATATAAACCATTCTATATCTTGCCTTCATCTCATCTTTACATGTTTTTTCTCATATTAGGTATAAAGCCTCAGGGAATGCATTGTTGCAACACACACACACACAGACACACACACACACACACACACACACACACACACACACACACACACACAGGAATGAATGTGAATAATCTGGTCAAGCCTCAGGCAGAAGCAGGGGTAAGAAACATGAGAGGATTAATAAGAGTCCCTGTTAATTTGAGCCTCCATCACCTGCTCGTCTTACATCACAGCTGCTGACCAATGTGTTGCAGTACAGACGATAAAAATATTTTAAGATGGCAGAAATGAAAGTTTGAAATAAACTTTATTACAGAAGTCCTCACTCTCCACTCCACTTCTGCTTCCTTTAAGACTTTTTTTTCCTGTACTTGGTTTGATGTCATTTGTATATGTTGCATTGTTTGGTATTTTATTGCATTTCATTGAAGTATGGATTTTGCCGTCAAACAATATTAAACTGGATTCTTCCAGGAGAATTTTGAAAACAAAAAAGTGATGTTTTTATCACCAGGTCGTGCATGGGGCCTAATCTGTCCCGAACTAAGCTGGTATATCAGGATTTATAATCCACCTAGCAAGTGGATTCATCAGCACAAAGGTTTAGAAGACAATTTCTCTTTCCTTTCTAATGCGTATAAGTGTGTGTTTTTCTTTTTTGATGAAGGGCATCAGGGTTTCAGGGGAGTTTAAATGAGGGCAATGTGCTGGTACATAGATTATGTAAGCCTTGACCAGCTGTGTTTTGCAATATGTCTTTAATATTGTCATTGTTGTTCTGTGGTATTTTGTTTTAATCTCTACCCTTTTCCCAGACAAAATGTGTTGCAGTGAATATTGCACATACACCTTTCAAATACTTCAGGGAAGGTTTAGATATGTTTAAAAACCTGTGCAGAACTGTTCAACCTGGGCACAGATAACCGGCAGCAAATGGAATGGATGGATTGTATAGTATCTACATAAGTGATTCTCAACCAGGTGATAAGAGAAATTATGATTTGATTGAAATATATGTCAGGATATGTGCATATAGTAGGAAAATAACGACAAGCCCTCCGACCTAAATGACAGGATAGGTCGTTTGTCAATGACTCCCAAAACGACGTGGTTAACGTTGTGAAACGGTCACAGTTTGGTTAGGTTTAGGCACGAAAAACCACTTGGTTAGGTTTAGGAAAGATCATGGTTTGGGTTAAAATAACTACGTTAGTTATGTAACTTAACTTACCTACGTAACTTAAAATGAGTTAATGTTGAATTTGGTTTCTCAAGGGACAGTGGTCCCCTGGGTGAAAGTCCTGTGTTGTTTGACCCATCCATCCACGCTGACCTCTTCCGTACACCAACTTTGGCGCCCAACAATAAAAGTAAATTTGGCTTGTAATAAGCTGTTTGCACAGACGACCTATACGGTTGTATTTTTGGGTAGTATTTTTTGGGTTACTATGGCCACTAGAGGTCGCCACCTAAATAAACGTAAGTATGGGTCGTAATAAGCGGCTGCACAGATGACCTATAGGGCCGTATTTTTGGGGAGGACAGTCTCGAAAATAAACCTGTATTTAGTGTCACAATGACCAGTTACAGTCACAATAAAGATTGTGGTTACGGTTGATAAAAAAGCAAATCTTAATCACAAATGCTTACCACCTCTCTACATAAAGGGCACACTACTAATCGTGAGATGGATTCTGGTGAAAACTAGTTTGCGTGTGAGCAGAGAAGTCCAAATCAATAGCTAAAAGTGATGATAGATTGCTGAAACGACCAACTACCACTCAAAGTGGTAGTAGTGCACACCTACTGAAAACAATAAACCTAAACATCGACAATTCCAGCATTTGTAACAACGTCTTTTAACTTATATACAATTAGCAGTTTCAAATAACACCCAGGTTAAAATCAGTTTAAAAAAGAACACATTTGAAACTCGTTGCAATATTAACAATGTGAAATGCATTTTGTGTTCCATGTATGTAGGGTTTCAAATTGTTTAATTAAATAAAATGTTTAATAACAATTTTATGTTCTGCTTTTAGATCCTGAGTTCAAAGATCTTGGGGAACTACCAGCTCTGCCGTGTGAGTATTCAGCTTATGTTATTATGTCACAAAGTAATATTAGACCTGCTGCAGGTCAGCAGCTTGGCTTGTCTCAAAGCTAGTATTACTTTAACACAAAAATGTTGTCATCCACAGTTTGTGACTTTGAGCTGAGCGGTCCGGAAGGCTTTGTAGAATCCACCCAGATAGCCGGAGAGGGCCGGGCGCTGCAGACTGAGGCTGTAGACTGCAGGTGGTACATCAAGGCACCACCAAGAGCTAGGGTCTGTATATGTCAAACTGGTGGTGGTGGTGGTGGTGTTACATGTAGCTGTTTGCACTTATTTGTGTATGAAATGAATTTGACTTTCAGATGGTTGGACAGGGGGAGGCTGGAGAAAAATTTGCTATGGCATGCAAGCACTTACAACACCAATTAAATACCATGTTGTCCTCCTCACAACAACGTCACAGAATGAAACATTCAGCTAAAACAGCCTAACTTCTCTAACACATGAGATGCAATAAAAACATTGGGTCAATGGGATAAGTTACTACACATCATAGTATATATATTCTATTAATAAACCTTGTTACATTTACTTTTTATTCAAAAATTCTACTTTATACAAATAATTTTTAACAAAGAACAAAACTTCAGAGGGTTTTCCTGCTTCTCAAAAGTACCTGCCATAGACTGTATATAAAGATGGACGACGTGTCTTCACTTCCTCCTACTGTACAAAAATGAAGCCAAAATATCCCGGATACGGGAGCTGCCATCTTGCGCTGGTGACGTCATTTGGAGCCAGAGTCTGTGCAGTAGTGATCCGCGGTGGAGCCACGGTATCGAGTTCCTGCCTATACACCCGCCTGAACCAATCGCGAGCACACTCACAGGTTGTCAATCATGACATCACAGCCCTTTTTATAGCATCAAATAACAAATTAAACCAAACTTATCAGAAAAACGAACACTTGAACAAACATCAGCGTGATAAGAACTACCTCAAATTTATTTGATTTCAGTTTGGCCCATGTCCCATCGCTAACATGGAGGGGGCAGGGTTTATGACCTATACTGCAGCCAGCCACCAGGGGGCGATCCAGATGTTTTGGCTTCACTTTTAGGGAGCTGTCATGTCCTCCATCTTTATATACAATCTATGGTACCTGCTTGTTGAGACAGTAGGCCAACACTTTGCCTGTGTAATATATTGTGTACCTACATTTTTACAATCTCCTACTCCTAAAATGCACGAAAAGTAGAAGTACTCTTGCAAAATGGCACCATTCAGATAGTTATATCTTATTGACGTACTACTCGTGATGCAATAACATGTAAGAAGCATTTCAATGTTGATAGATATTTTAACAACTTTTAATACTGTTGGGTAGTTTTTCTATAACAATGCATCATATTTGATAAACTAATCTTATGTTTTATATGCAAACTCTTTGCATTTGAAAAGTAACTATACTATTTAATAAATGTTGTGTAATAAAAAGTACAATATTTTATAAGTGTATAAAGTAGCTTAAAATCTATCAAGTAAAGCAGAAGTACCTCAAATATGTACTTAAGTACAGTACTTGAGTAAATATACTTACATTCTACCACTGAGTAGTAGCATAAGCCATGAAGAAGCTAATGATTTAACACGGATACTTTTGGTGTTAACATCACAGAATCAGTAGGTCAATTGGCTGTTGTCACTAAAGTGTGGTATATTCCTTTAAAAAGCATAAGAAGAAAAAGATCCTGGTCCATTCACTGCACCTTTTCTTGATTCTACTCATCTTTTTACCCACAGATCTACATGCGTTTTCTGGAGTATGAGATGCACAACTCCAATGAGTGCAAGCGTAACTTTGTTGCCATATACGACGGCAGCAGTTCGGTTGAGCACCTGAAGAACAAGTTCTGCTCCACGGTGGCCAACGATGTCATGCTGGTGTCTTCTGTAGGCGTGGTGAGACTGTGGGCAGACGAGGGAAGCAGGAAGAGCAGATTCAGGATCCTCTTCACAACCTTCCATGAACGTGAGTGAATCTCTGTCATTTCTGTTTATCTGCGTCACGGAAAGCTCTCTTTTACAGGTGTGCCCTGTCTATACGTGAGGGGTGAAGTCGCAGAAATGAAATGATAGCTTCTCCACAGTGAGCACCGCATTTTGGTTACTTCTCTATATATTACTTGGGGCTGCCATTTCAAAATTTAAGATCAACTGTATCAATTAAATTATATTTTAAAGCTGCATTAACCAATATTTTTATATTACCAATGGATCAAATGACTAATTCTAATGTGAAAAGGGTTGCTTGTAGTGATGAAGCCACAGAGAATTACCATCCGCCTCTGCAGTTCCTCTCAACTCTACAGTACGAAGCTTTTTAGCCTGTTATATCCATTGTTTTGGTTTTAATGCCCGCAAACTCTGCTCTCATCAACCTTCAGCAAAAAAGCTTTGATGAACCCCCTGTATGTTACTTGACCAGCACCAAATGACGGAAAGACAAAGTTACCAACTAGCTGGTGATCATAATGGAGCATTGAGCAGCTAAAGAGCCACTACTTATTGTTTCCCTCAGGAGATGACGGAGACCAAAGCAGAGCTAAAAGCAGAGTGAATGTTGGACTTCCATTCCTTAGGTGGCCAGAAACCACTACAACTCCAAATGGATGCCAATGTTGCACAGTTCCTGCTGGATGTGCAAATTGTTCACTAACATGTTCACCTTAACAACTTTATAAGGTGAAAATATGACAATGTTGTGTGTTCAGCTTGTTGGCCTGCCTCCAAATTGCCAAAATAAATACATTTAAAAAATGAATGCACCTGTAAAGTCACTATGATTAGAAAAGTTCTTACTTAGTTAGCATCGCCCTGGTTCCCTCGACAAAAAGCCAATGGGATTTTTCCATTAGATTTTGGATTATTGCTTAAAATAAGCTCTGTGGCAAACAAAAGTTTATGATACTTCCACGTTTTGTTCAGCAAGAAAACACCACGAGGCTGTAAAGGCGGACGAGTGAGTAGATGAGTTTCTGTGTTCGGCGTGATGACGTTCAATGTCCCCGACAGCCTCTTTAGTCTCATTCAGCCACTTGTTAGCAACCGCCTTTTTTAAAACACGTAAAAGCTTCAAAATTCATGAGTGGAGTGTTTACTGACGTATTTTATGTCGCAGAACAAAATGTGAACATCTCTTAAGCTTGTGTTAACCACAGACCTTATTTCAGGCATCTAACCAAAAAACCCATTCAAGAAACTCATTGACTTCAAGACGAGGGAACCGGAAGTGCAAAAATGCTAACTAATTTCTGGGTTTAAGGAACCATACCTGCACCCCTCTATATTAACAACAACAGTGTGGTGAACAGAAATGTGCGCTGCTGCACAAGGTTTACCTTGCGAGGCAGCTGGATTCACGAGATCACACGAGAATCCATCTTGCGCTTGTGACCAAACCACAGTGGTTTGGAACAATCAGTGTCCTATGAAGAACTACTGGCAGCTATGGGCGTGGTTTAGGTGTGACGAGAAGCGACCGTTTGTTCGAAAACAACAATGGAGGCTCGTAAAGAAGTTAGCGTACATACTGCTATAGCATCAGTTATATCAGAACTGGAGTCTTTTTATCATTGAAAGAAGAGCAAAGAACAGCTCTGAAGGCTTTTCTCAATGCAAAAGATGTTTTTGCTCTTCTGCGCTCTTCTACGTCATGTGGTTCGTTGATCTGATTGGTTGAAGTTAGTCCGTGATAGACGGTGATAGACAGATGGTTCATCCAATCACCTGCCAAGCATTTTTTTTAAAGTGCCTGCCCTTTTCCAAACAGTTTCCAAGGATGACTTCTCAGATGGTTCTGTGTAACATCACTGAGTATAATTAAAGTCTGGGTTGTCGCTGTTTGAAATGTGGTGGTTTAGTTTGTTTTCAGTCTCTTGCCTTTTGTCTTTCAGCTCCGTGCGAAGGAGAAACTTTCTTTTGCCATAGCAACATGTGCATCAACAACACACTGGTCTGCAATGGTATCCAGAACTGTGTTTACCCATGGGACGAGAATCACTGCAAAGGTACCCTGACGCAAAGGCTGAGAAGCCATATATTGGCTGTGGCTGAACATAGAGTAATTCTGTTCCATGTTATCTCTCTAACCAGAGAAGAGGAAAGCCAGTATCCTGGACACGCTGGATAACACTAACCTCACTATCATTGGAGTGACCTGTGGCCTGGTAGTCATCCTGCTCATCATCTCTGTCATCATCCAGATCAAACAGCCTCGCAAGAAATACATCATCCGCAGGTGAGATCATTCTTACAGCATATCTCATTACAAAATTCAATATTTTTGGCATGGTACTCACAAGGATGGGGGGAATTACATTAATCCCACAGCAGGGAAATTTGCAGTGTTAACAGCAGCAAAGGGGGTAGCGCAATAGCAAGAAGTATCAGTAAAAAGTAAGATATAATAAATGAGTAAAACAGCAAGTGTACATTGATATGGCACGAGTGAATTGTCGGTTTTGGTGTGTGTGGTCTACTGGGAGCAGTGTTGATTGGAAAGTCTGACAGCAGCTGGAAGGAAGGACCTGTGGTATCTCTCCTTCACACACCCCAGGTGAAGCAGCCTGTCACTGAAGGAGTTCTGTCAGTGTCCTGCATGGGGGCGTGGGACATGTTCTCCATCAGGGGTGATAGCTTTTAGTGACAAACCGACTCTGCATTTCCTCTTAGTTCTTAGAGCATTTTAGCCTCTTTTAGTTTGTTTTGGTTTTCTGGCTCACAAACTACGCTCTCATCTGCCTCCTTTCCAGCTACAGCAGGCAGCTGGTGAACATAGTGGAGCATTTAGCAGCTCAATTGCCAGATGATATTTGCCTCAGGAGTTTGTAGAGACCAAGCCAGCAGTAGAAGGAGAGCGAAAAAGAGTGAAGAGAGAACATGACTCTAAATAAATGCTAATGTTGCTTTGTGTGTGCTGGATGTGTAAATAGGCAACTTTTTGCTTACAAGTTTAGGTCATGTTTATGTCAATGTTGTGTTTTTAACTTGTTCTACTGCCCCAAAGTAGCAATTTCAAAATTTACTAAAAACTTCTTTGATAAGGGCTTGACCTCAGCCTACTGGTGCCAGACAGTGTAACCAGTTCATATTTCGGTAAATGCAACATGGTGCTATGCCAATTAATTTAGGTGATAGTGGGTAAATGATTAAGTAGAATTAATATCATTATAAAACACCTTTTTGAGTGAGAAAAATGATTTGTTGCGGGATTTGAAAAAAGTCTATTTTGACAAGCAGATTTTTTGCTATTGAACTCCAACCCTAATCAGGATTCCCATACCTAAACATCAGTAAAAATAGTTTGTCAAATTAGAAAATTGGAATTTCTTTTCTTTTTTTAAATGAGGTTCTGACAACAATTACATATGCGTCCAGTTCTGAATATGTACAGAACCACTTTTTTCATATTTTTGAATCACCTTAACAAAACACAAAAACAGCAGGAGTCGCAACTTTACAAACATAATACAAAAAAACAAAAAACAAAAAAAACACACACACCACCAGGCTGCACATTCAAATTGCTAGGATATGCTGTAGTCAGTTCCAGTGTTGTTAATTAGGTAGAACGAAGTCCAGTCCAGAGGGGTCCACCGTGTCCAAGACTGGTTGCCATATCTTAATAAATCCCTCGACATTGTCATGAAGTGTGTAGGTCAGCTATTTCAGAGGGAGTATTCTCAGTACCTCATCCAGTGCAGGGGAGTATTCCAATCATTTTAGCGTGGTGGTTGTTCCTTGCACTGCCCAATTTAGCTGCCAAAATACACTAAAGAGGTGATAGCTCCTAGTTAGTCATATCCAGTCAAGGTGATCACCTCATCTTTCACTTCTTTCCAAAACGTTTGTATCTTTGCACATTTCCAAAACACATGTGCATACGTGCCAATTTCTGAATTGCATTTAATACATTTAGGAGAGTCTAGACCAACCCTGCCCCTCAACAATGGTGTACAATGAAGCCTGTGTAATGCAGAAAGAAATTCTAATTTGTTTTGTGGACAAGTGCATAAATCACAGGCCTGCAGGCTCAAACTGCACATTAATAACATGGCACTAAATAAATAATACTTATTTAATTTGCACACTGTTTATTCATACGCATGAGGACACCTACAATCAAAGTTGGTTGAGGTTTAAAGTCAGTTTGAGAAATACTATCAGCTTTATTTTTGTGTTTTCCTGAACATTTACTGTATCTGTATCATATGTGTTGGTGTGTGTGTGTCTCTTCTTTCCTCTACTTATCCACAGAGATGACTTTGACCCTGCCCTCCTCCACCCTGGTTTTGAGCCTCCTCACTACGAGCTCTGCACTCTGCGCCGCGCCCCATCCGGCGACCTGACTGATGCCGCCCTGGCCGAGGACTTTGAGAAGTTCCACAAGCTTCGCCGCTCCTCCTCCAAATGCATCCGCGACCACCATTGCGGCTCTTTTCACGGGAGCGTGCACGGCAGTGTCCACGGTAGCCGCAGCAACCTGAGCTTGAGGGACGCCACAGTCGTGGCCGACGGGGGGGCTCTAGTGCTGCCGCCGGTGATGGCGAGCCAGCAGTCACCGCGCCTCTCCCACCACACCACACCAGCAGGTCGAAGGAGCATCCTGGTGATGAAGCATAGCTATTCTCAGGACGGGGCAGAGGGGTACAGGGCGGAGGGGGAGGATGATTTGATGATGAATGATGGTCCCACCACCAGCCAGCACCACATGCACCACCATCAGATCCACCATGGAACACCAGGGCTGGACCACACTGTCCACCGTACACTGTCTAATGACTTCTAATGTAAGGCAACAGGGAAATAAGAAAATAGTAAAAACAGATAATCACCTCAATTCTTTATCTGTTGAGGTAAACTCCTTTTTAAATTAGATTTCTGTTTAATTTATACAAATTAATGCTGATCTTTAAAGCTCGTGTTAGTGTTTCTTGGTCTCATATTCCAAATTAAAAGGAAGTTTTACATTGTATACAACAGGAATAGAGTGGACTGGAGCTTGTGAAACACATAATTATAATACAAATAGCCCTCCACCAAAGAGTTTAGCAGCAGCTGTTGTACATCTTGAATATTACACTGCTGTGGTAATTGTAAGTAGGATTTATATCCACAGATACTGAGATAATTCCCACCCATTCTAATGCATCACATCTCCTTTCCCCCCCCTTTTTGTTCCTTGTTTGGCTTGAAGTTTCAACTCTGGGGTAGAATATATTTATGACTGCATCATATTTGAGATTATTTTATGATTGAATGGTGCATTGTAGTGTTTCCTATGTGTTTGGACATATATTGCACCACCAAAGCAAGAAAAATATCACAACTGTTAGGCTATTCCTTTTCCTCCAACAAACAAGATGTTTTTGTGTTGAGCACTGGTCCAGAATCAAATAGGAAAACACATTCAACCAGATATTATCAAGGACAGCATATAATGGAAACATATTAGTTGTACCAGTGAAGAAACACGCTTCATGCAAAATTCTGCTGTGCAAATATGATACCCAGTCAGTTTGAAACTTTTATTTTCTGATGCTGTGTGAATGGATACATTATTTAATTATCAGTTTTTGTTTGTTTGGGAGTATTTATTGATATTTATTTATGTGTATCCGTTTTTCAATTTGGTTTGCCCTGATTATTTTTTCTGGCTGATGTATTTCTGTTGATTATATGGCTGTCTCTATTTATTTATTCCATTAAATATCTTGTTTGCCCTTTACTCTGCACTATGACATTGTCATTTAATGTGTGCGTGTGTGTATTTATTTGTACTTAGTTTTATTTTTAATTTACTCGTGCTGATACCGGAACGAAGGCAGAGAGGAACCTTCGTTAGCTTGCCTTTGTCATCCTTACGAGCCTGTAACGGCGCTGCACAGGTCATCTTTTAGAATGCATGGGAAGGTAGAATAACAGGACCATCACTTTTTCAGTAGCTAATTCTTTGGTATAAGGATTTGTTTTGCGCTTTTGACATAGCATAATGAGCTTGTGCAGTTTGAATAATACCTTAATTTATTCATGACATTACTATGGGTAGCTAGCTTGGACAGCTAACCTTTAGCCCAGCTGTCAAATGATGCAATTAATGTTCAGCTAATGTTAGCTAACGTTAACCTACTTATTTATAACGTCTAAAAGTTTCCATTAAGCTAGCATCATGTCACAAGAAGAGCCTTTTCTTGACCCGGCACCGGCAGGACATGTCAAGGAGAGAAAGAGTCGACTCGGTGTCATCGTTACAGGGGTGCTGGGAGGGTCGCTGGTCGCCCTGTACGCAGTGGCTGCCCCGTTTGTCACTCCTGCCCTGAGAAAGATCTGCCTCCCGTTTGTCCCAGCGACCACAGCTCAGGTGGAGAATGTCCTCCAGGTGCTGCGAGCCAGATCAGGGACCCTGGTGGACATTGGGAGCGGAGACGGAAGGATAGTAAGTGCTGTGTTGTCCTATCCTGTGGGTACAGAGGCATAGAAGTAAATTTGCCCCATCACCAAGATAAGCAGAACCACTGCTATAGTAGTAAACAATGATGTTGGTGACATGCTCATTATACTGACCCAGTCTCAATTTGCTTGTGGTATTTCACATGTACTCTATATGCTTCGTATTACACACTTTATTTTACTCAATTCCTTTTGGGGTATTGGAGTGGTTGAGCTCTCAGTGTCCTTGAGCAAGAAACTGAATCCCCCACCAGCTCCAGCACCTGTGTTGCTGCCTCTGACCCTCTTAAGCAATAGTAAAGTTGTAACACTGTTATTGAACTGCTATCAAATGCCAACCTCTCTGATCTGTGTGAGTTAATGTTTCACAAGCATTTATTTACATTATACAATACTGATACTGTAGGTTCTTGGCACTTTATTTGAACCTTGAACAAATGAACCTGTCTTTTAAATGTGTCTTTTTCATCTCACCTCTAGCAGAAAGTTCTTACCAAGCAAGCATACATTTTCTGGTTTGTGTTTTGTGGTTTTCACACAACTATCTGTGGGATCTTCGTAGGTCTAAAAAAGCACCACTTACACAAATTCAGACTTCAGCAATGGTAAAACCTAAGGGGGGAAACATTTCAATTCTGACCAATCTAAGTGATGTGTTATCTATGAGATGTGCTGCAGAAACACCACAGAAAGAAACTCTGAAAAAGTGTTAACATGTTTGCTTTACATCCAACTGCTGCTTCAACATTGTTGATACATTCATGCTGATGCATTGAATTTCCCTTCCTCCTTCCTCCTGCAGGTGATAGCAGCAGCCAAGCAAGGGTTTCAGGCATCAGGCTTTGAGCTGAACCCCTGGCTGGTGTGGTATTCTCGCTACAAGGCCTGGAGAGAGGGAGTCCACCACTCCTCCTCTTTCCACATCTCTGACTTGTGGAAGGTCAGTGATGCCTGATTAGTTATAGTAAAGCATGTAATGACTCGTGACGCCATTTTTGGGAAATGCATTTATTTTACCATAGCAGTTAAAGGGTTAGTTCGGATTTTTTGAAGTGGGGTTGCATGAGGTCCATAGTCAGTGTGTGGCATTATACAGTGTGCAGTATGCACTGGAATACGGAAGTTCTACAGTTGAGAGAATGTAGTGCCAAAGGAAAGGGCTGTCTGATGGCAAGGTAAATATCCTAAATATAGCATACACTTAAACTGACATTGATCTTTTTAGGTGAGCTTTTTTTTTTGGCTAAAATACATTTTGCTGCTGCCCCCGTCCACAGCAGTACATTGCTTAGCTTCCGTGCCAGTACTCCTGCCTGCTTCTCCAAACTGGGGGCATGCCAACCTCCATCTACTGTAGGTAATACACTGACTATGGATAAGTTCCTCATACAACCCCACCTCAGAGAGTCTGAACTAACCCTTTAATGTCGTCTTCTTGTTACAGACATTGGGTATCACTTGAAAACATTAAGCATACGTCATTTCTAATATTTCTGATTCTTTTGCTAGGTCAGTTTTGCTCAGTACTCCAATGTTGTCATTTTTGGAGTCCCTCAAATGGTGAGTTGTTCTGTTTGTCATACAGCAATTTTATCAACATTTTGATTATTGTATTTTCTTAGAATATCATTATGTGTGCCAGTTTTAGTCACCAAAACAGTAAGTTAAGTAAAGTAACATTATTTCTTGCTCCTTTTAAGCATAGTTCTACTATAAAGCACTCCCAAGTCATAGGTAGAGGCCAGGTGCTCTGGTTTGCTAGCTCCTTAAGAAACAGAAAGTATCAAATTGTACAATAGATGCATGTATCAGTGATGAAATGATCCATTCTCATGAGAAATGGCACCATTCAGTTCATTGGGGACAGCTATTATAAATGAAATAGAATCACCTGTTCATAGCCTATGTTGGGTCAAGAACTAAAGACCTCCAGTATCACTGCATCACCTGAAATCTGTATGTTTGATCTTGCCAAGTCAAAGTATTCCTCTTGATATCTGGATTTTTGCTGTCTCTGTATCTGCAGATGGACCAGCTGGAGCTGAAGCTGTCGAGCGAATTACCCAGTACAGCCAAGGTGGTGGCCTGCCGCTTTCCCTTCCCTACTTGGGTCCCTGAACACACCGCTGGGGAGGGCATAGACACTGTATGGGTGTACAATGCCAAGACATTTAAATCACACCTGCAGCATGGAATGACGAGGAAGACAACACCAGAATCACACACATGAATGCAAACACTCAGATCTTGTTGTTAAGTTGTCATCACGCGTTGCAATCCTGGGATGGGTTTTTTTTAAATCCATGATTAGCAATTTCTACTCTGAGGTGGTCCTGAAATGGCTGGGAAAGACTGATGTTCATTTCTTTTTCTTTTAAATGCACTATCGATGTAAAGTCTTTATAAATGAATGTCTACGAAAAGAAACTGCCTGACACTGGCACTGGACTTGATGAGCGGTCACACTCATGTTAAAGTCAGGTGGGACCAGTCATCACAGAATTATCAGAATAGTGAGACTCCTCCAGCACACTCATGCCTGAAGTGGGCTGAATGATAAAACAGGTATTTCATATTTGATATGTGTGGCGCTCAAAACCAGACCAGGGAGAAGGAAAAAGTGGTACTTGCCATGAGTGATTACATAACTTTTTTTATGTATAGAAAGTTGCAGAAGTGCAAGTTGCATTGTTCATACATTAAATCGTATCATTGTATCAGGTGTTGCCAAGTGGCTAGCGAATGTAGCAAGCCTGTCTGACAAAAGAGTGTCCACCACATTATTTTGTATAGTGTTTACAGAAAACTCCTGCACTGTGTCCTATTTCTAGGCTTGTGTATTTAATAAAATTATCATGTAACTGTCAAACGTGTTGATCGCGCTTGGGTGCCATCTAGTGGTGAACATACCGCACAATCACGTTTGCTTTCCCTGACCGCTCGCTGATGCACTATGAAGTGAAACGGCATTACTTAATTTCGAAACGTATGGTCACGTCAAAGATAATCGGAGCTTGAACTAAACACTATCTCGAAATGTGTACATGTAGATAGCTAGCGGTCACCGCTTTTATACTGACTAGCCTGACTAACTTACTGTGGAGCAGGGCTGCCTTAGCAGCCAGTCAAGATGGACACCGCCGAGGAAGGTAGCTAATGTTAAAACTTGATTGCCCCAGTTTTTAGCGTTAACTGGTAAAGCCGCTCATTCTAACAATGTCTGTATCATATTGCAACTCATTCTTAACTACTGCCAGAGGCAATGACCGATTCTACATTTTCTTAAACCTAGACAAGGGTTCACCAGAATTAAAGAAACCGCTAGCCAATTAGCGTTAGCTAGCTAACGTAACTAGCATTAGCTTACACCCGTTAGCTATCAGCTGTTGTAAGTAAAATCAGCAACATTAGGTCTCGGTTGTTTGCTTTCATAAACACTACATCTACCACAAGTGGCTTGTGATAGAAATCATAGAAGAAGACCATTCCACATTAAAGTCATACGTAACCTAGCTAATTATCTAGCTAGTTACAGGCTAATGTTCAATACGTTTAATGCAACCGTTATCATAATATTACGTACAGTATAACTAGCTAACGTCACGTTGACACACCGGTCAGCCCTGCTGATTGACAAGACTCGTTTACTACGTTACACTGATATATACCAAAGACAAAATATTGTCAATAATAGACTCTTAATATTGTAACTGTCATTATTCTTGGACTAATGTAATGTAATGTTTCTCTGAGCGCTGTGTATGCTACGGGGAAGGGAATGGCCATTAGCTTGGTGTTCAGGTGCTCTGCGGTCACAAATTGTAGTATTCTTATATCATGAATATAGCAATGTTTTTATATATGAAGTCAGTCAGTCTGAATGTGCTCTGGGTATCATAACTGGTATTATGCCCTTGCATCCTGTGCTAATTATAGTTATTTTATTTTGGTCATCCAGTGACACAGGTAATCCAAGGATTATGGTTTGCCCTACTGTCAGTATATGACCTGTCCTGTCCTAATCACTAAAGACACATACTCTCATATTAATGCTCTGCAGAAAGCTTGCATGCATTTTTCATTTTTTTTAACATTTGGCATTATAGCTAAATTTGGATTAAGGTAAATTACTGATCTGTTAATGAAATGCAAAAGTGCAGGAGTAGGATATCATGGTTTGCGAAGGTATGTCATTGTGTGCCTGTTGAACAGCAGACATCTGTCGGGTATGTCGTTCGGAAGGGACCCAGGACAAGCCACTCTACCACCCCTGTGTCTGCACTGGCAGCATCAAGTTTATCCATCAGGAATGGTATGTAAAAATGTGTATATCTTTTAAGGTTGAAGGTAGGGTGCTGTCTGTCTACATTTTCAGTCTGTCAATCTGTTTTGCTTTTGCAGATGTTGTTGAATTTGTTTGAACTTTGTGGTCGAAGTGTAACAACACGGGGAGAGAATTCTCTGGGCAAGTTGGAAAATGGTAGGGATTATAACAAAGAGATCACCTTACAGGAATGTACCTGAATATAGTTTCTAAATAATTACACACCTGACAAACAATAATAACAACCAGACACAAACTGAGAAGGAAAGTTCTATTGTTGGGCTAGGGAGCGCTCACGTCAGTTCAGTTGTGAAGAATCATGGAAAAGTTGTGTGATGTTGCTGCCGGTGCCACAGAGGAAGATTCTTGGAAACAGAGTGCAAGTGATGTAAAGTTTCCATAGGATAAAAAGAGTAAACTTACCCGGTGTCCTTTGTTTTCACAGCTTACTGCAGTGGTTGAAACACAGCAGAAAAGAATACTGTGAATTATGCAAACACAGGTTTGCATTTACACCAAGTAAGTTGTTTTTAAGTAAATTGGATCAGTACATTAGTAATGTATTAATTTGCTGTTAGCTCCTATAAGTGCCAAAGTTTGACCATCTATTTCCCTCACTTCCACTATCTTCATTCTCTCACTTTTACCTCCCTCGTTCTCTCTTTTCCTCAGTCTACTCCCCAGACATGCCGTCTCGCCTGCCTGTCCAGGACATCTTTGCAGGGCTGGTCACCAGTATTGGAACAGCCATCCGATACTGGTTCCACTACACACTGGTGGCTTTTGCCTGGCTAGGAGTGGTGCCTCTCACAGCATGTAAGTCACGTCATTCCACTGTAAAAACAAAATGAAAGACCGATAATGATTTTATCAGCAGTTGTCATTATTGTTTCAGCATATCGCCTGCATCCTCTAACTGCCAACAAATGTTTAGCAAAATTAATGTTCAGCAGTCGTTTAAATTTTAGAAGAACTGAAACTACATATAACAAACAAACTCAATATAACCATTCAACCCACCTTGCAGCAACAAATGAACTTGAATGTTTTCAGCCACAAATGAGTGCTTTTCCTTAGGGAATGGGACTAAGCTTTCACTGTGTTTACTGGCAAACAGTATCGCTAATGAAATGTACGCTTGGGTTCACCTGCTAAGAGCAGGTTTGCTAAAAAAAAACAAAACTTGACTCTCCGCAAGTAATGTCTTCCAGTCAAAATAATTAACATTTAAAAAAAGTATATCAACTCAGTCTGTTTTCGGCGCCAGGCTCTTGTGTGCAGGCTCAGATACTATGATGATCTGTTCACTTATACTGTAAATAAATGTTTTAATTCAGCATGAATGCATTACAATTCAAATAATAATTTATAAGAATTTGAAGCACAGTTTTTAGTTTAGTTTTAGTTTGACAGCAGTTGTCACTTTAAGAAATGATTCTCAGATTATTGTTTTTTTGTTTGTTTGCTTTTCTAACAGGTCGTATCTACAAGTGTTTATTTACCGGCTCTGTGAGCTCTCTCCTTACCCTGCCGTTAGATATGCTTTCAACGTAAGTGTAAATTACTCTCTGGTCTTGGTTTGGCCCCTTCTCTCTCACACTGGCATGCTTATGTATACTGTAGGGCTATGTGTTCTCCATGTTTTGTACACTGGATGGTTAAGATCTGATTGGTGATCAAAGTGTGGATATTCCTTATAGTTCCTTCCATCCATCACGTCATCTTTTCTTTCTCTTTGTCCTGCTCTCTTTAGCGAAGTTAAGTAATATGTGAAATTATTGTAAAATACATGATACAACCATAATGTTTCATCTCTTCCTCGCAGACAAAACCTGCTTGCAGACTGCCTCCATGGCTGTTTTGTGGTCACTTGCACACTGTGCGCATTCATCAGCCTGGTGTGGCTCCGAGAGCAGATTGTCCATGGGGGTGCCCCTCAGTGGTTGGAGCAGAATCAACCCCCTCTAGTTCCTAACCCGCCTAACGGTCCTGCACCAGCTAATGAGGTGAGATCAGTTTATGTTGCCAACTAGCATTTCTTTCCTGCCTTCCACATATATTCTTCCACTAATGCACTCTTGACATAGTTGGCACAATGACAGGTCCTGTAAATGATAAACCAGCAGAGTTTGTGATTACCTAAGGTATTTATTCATAGTTTTTATTTATTTATTTATTTATTTTTTATCACATTAGGTTTGATTAAAACACTTTTTTTTATTTAGTGAAAAAGAATTAATGAAAGTTTAACTTTCTCCCGCACTTTGCCAGTTTTCTGTGTTGGGTCCCACATTTGTTTTCTGCCTGGCTGGTCTGGCCGACGCTTCCTCTCAGAGGAAACGTCAGGACACTTATCTTTTCTGACAGAGAATGTGCTTGCCAAGCTAGCCCTGACATGTGTCTGTGTTTACACATAGCCAAGTGAGTAAAGCAGTGGCTGACAGATTGTGTCAAATACTCTGCTGTCGTTAGTGGTAATGAGCAACACAGTTCAGGACTGAAATATTTTAGTTACAAGTGATAGAGCAGTTGGTGATGAGTTTTTCTTCCCCATGTTGTAAGTTTGAGGAATGCAGCTCCAAATAAATCTCCAGCTGTCCTTTGTAATTGCCAAATCCATAACTAGTGTGGTTAATGAATATAAGATATATATACATATAAGAACTCAAGTATTGCCTCATTCAACTCTGCATGGTCTTTGCTGTAGGTAAGGAACTGTAATACGTCTTTTTATTATTTCATGATTGTACAGGTTCCAGGTGGTAATGTTGGAGTCAACGCCCAGGCTGCTGCAGACGGCGCAGGAGCCCAGCACCCTGCAGACCCTGCTCCAGACGGGCTGGCACCTGCCGACCCACACGAAGCTGGCAACCACGGAGATGAGGCGGAACTTGACGATGTGGAAGAAGACGAAGACGGGGAGGAAGACGAAGAGGAGGAGGAGGATGAGGAAGGCAGGGAAGAGGATGCTGCTGACGCCAATAATGGAGGACAAGGTCAGTGAGACTGAAAACATGGTTTGATGCACTTTACACAGTAGTGGTTTTCAAGCTTTTTACTTATCATTGTTAAGTGCCCACAGCTCTACTGTGACGTCTATTGACACAATTCTTTCTTGGTCAATAAAGTTATTTGATATAAAAGTTGAGAAATGGTATGTGGTCAGTTTAATTAAACAACATGGACATAAATGTAGGGCCTCAACTAACGATTACTTTCATTATCGTTTAATGTGCCGGTTATTTAAAATGCCGAGTCTATAACATTTCAAAAAATTGTGTAAAATGCTCATCACAGTTTCCCAGAGCCCAAAGTGACGTCTTCAGATTGTTTCTTTTGTCCAACCAAGAGTCCAAAACCCAAAGACTCTTCATTTACTGTCAGAAATGACAAAGAAAAGGAGCAAATCCTCACATTTAAGAAGCTGGAACCAGCAAATGTTTTTTTGCTTAAACATTTTTGCTTAAAAAATGACTGAAATGATTAATCAGTTATTAAAATAGTTGGCTATTAATTTTCTTTCGACTAATCATTGCAGCTCTACATAAATGCTTAAAGAATGGTTTTAAGATTGAGTACATGTATAGCTTTGTATGAACTGGTGTTTTCATCTAACTATAAAGGAAGGAGTATGTCTGTCCTTCGATTTTGTTGAGAACCATTCATCCGATCGACTTCACACTTGTATTGCTGAGGACCCAAGGGAGTGCAATGTCGAGTGTGAAGCTGAATCGGATGAGTGGTTCTTGACAACGCTGCAAGCAGCACTTCCAGGGGCCAAGCAATCGGCCTGCTCTGAACAGCCATGCCCCCGAATGAGCATGCGTTCCGACAGCGCTGCAAGCAGCAATACCAGCGGGAGTGGCCGTGCCCCGAACGAGCACTGCACTAGTTCCTTTATAAAGGAATAAATAGACCTAAACCATGGCATGGAAAAGCAACCTACATGGTAATACAGCCACAGAAGCATATTTGCACTGCAATGTTTCTTTTGTCTCTGATTGTCCTTTGCAGAAGATTTGAACTGGAACGCCCTGGAGTGGGATCGTGCAGCAGAGGAGCTGACCTGGGAAAGGGTGGGAATCTATTTTTTGTCCTTCTGTCTCCTGCTCCATAAAGTGGTGTGATGTAGCTAGGACACAATGCTAAAAAAGCCAAGTGTAAGCAGCCAAGTTAGTTGGTGGATTAATTTGGGCATAAACCTTCTGTGACTGGAAATATCCATCTTGCTCTAGTGGGCTAAAGCAGCACTCTGGATTCTTGCCACTTCCAGGGATGCTGTTTGTAGCTGGCCTGGGGGCGGGTTCAATAAATGTTTTCGCTGTATTAGTAGAAGTGTTGCAGTTGTGTTAATAGTAGCAGCAGTTGTAGTAAAACAAATAGTATTACCATGTTCATTTATTTGCATCATTATGACATTGCTTTCTGTTTGTGTCCCAGATGCTGGGGCTGGATGGCTCACTAGTTTTCTTGGTAAGTGCACACACTCCCTCTAACACACAATTTCAAGTGTGTCTTTAAGGGAAATTCCGGTATATTTCAGCCTAGCATATTTCCCATAAATATGGCCATTGTGACTCCATGGATGCTAACTTTGCACTTGCAACCTCCCTTATAGAGACTCAAGGACACGAGGATTCACGCAAAACAACCTATATTGGGACAAGCTGCGTGAGCCTCCTATAGCTTTCCATTTCAAACGTTTGTCTGTTGAGTCTGATCCAAAGTAAACACAGAAAGTAGCACTCTGGAATAGACATCCTGGCTAACTGCATAGGGATCTACATCTGGGGCAACTTGCCGGCTTTTTCTTTCAGCTAACGCTGCCATTGTAATTTTGGATCAGAGTGGGTCCAGGAAATTGTATAACCAGATTCTAGTGGTTATTGCTCATGGGTCACACATATTGCAATCCCTCACATAACATAGAGCTTTATGTGTTGTAATAGTTTTTTTCTTAACATATAGAGAGCTGAGAGTTTGGTCCAGAGGGCCTCGATTTTGAGGTGAAACAGTCTCCAGGACGATAATGTTGATCAGAGCCGCAAATTCATTTGCTGTAACTTAGTTACACGACTGGGATCACTCTCATCTGTGGACATGTCTAGAATATCCAAGTCTGGCATCAACAGGTCCCACTCTCCGTAGCAGAAGGTTTCCTCAGTGACCGCAGGAACACCACCAGTTTCCTGATGCACGTTTTCTTTCAGGACGGTCCTGTTGTCTTTCTGTCTCTGTCTCCAGTCTTCGTCTTTCCCCTTCCATGTGAGTTAGCTCCTCGTCTGTACTCTGGTTCAAATAAATATGGTGGACCATCACTCAAAATCATCCTCATAATAGTCCAGGGGATAATCCGCCATTGCATTTAGCTTTTTGAGCTTCCTTAGAAGACATTATAACCGCAGTGACAGTCAGCCTTACACAGGTCAACAAATCGGCATGCGCAGATGAGTATGCAGGGTGAAAAGGTCAGCCTGCAAGTTGCCCTAGATGTAGATTCCTACGCAGTCAGCCATGATGGCTCTTCCGTGTGGCTACTTTCACTGTTTGAAATGATTAATGTAAAAATCACGTTTATTTAGAATGCTGCAGGAGGCTCGTGCACCTTGCCCAGATATGTCTTGTTTTTTGCGAGTCTCTAATACGGAGGTGATGAGTGCAAAGTTAACATGACCCATAGAGTCGCAATGGCCACCTCCAACTGTTCTTTGAACTGTTCTTAGAACTATGAAAAAGTTCCTCCAGTCTGAAAACGCACATTGACAGAGACCCCTGTTGTGTGTGTCTTCTCTAGGAGCACGTGTTCTGGGTGGTGTCTCTCAACACACTCTTCATCCTGGTCTTTGGTAAGTTAAACCTGCATGTAGTGATGATGTGCGGTACATACAGTCATTACCTGTGAGAATCTATCAAGGTTTTGGTGTACTATTATAGGGGGATTTTTATTTAAGCAGGTTGACCACCATAGTTCAGTGATATAGTATATAGTATATGTGTACCTTCTTCTATACAGACTCCACTAAACTACAGATTCTAATCTAACCTCTGTATTTCCCTCTAGCTTTTTGCCCATATCACATCGGCCATTTTTCAGTGGTTGGACTGGGCTTTGAAGACTATGTAAGTGCACAGCAATGCATGAGGAGACACTCACACAGTTTGGATTCCTTACTAGTATTTGGGTTTGTCATGCAGTGATGATTATATTGTATCTGGTTGCAGGTCAAAGCTTCACACTTTGACGGCCTCCTCACCACCATACTGGGGTACATCCTGCTGGCTGGAGCTCTCATAGTCTGCCATGTATCCTCTATATACCACAACAAATTACTTTATGCGTATGAAATGACCTACATACAGTATGTTGCACACTCCAAGTTACTTATTATGGCTGTATATAATTTTTTGAAGTTGTATCAGTTGAGTTGTTTGTGTTTGTTTTTTGTGCATAGTTATTTAAAATGTCTGGTATATATGCCAAATCAAGACCACCACTTATTGCAAAGGACCTAAAGTGACACACGTAGTTCCTCACTTTTACATACATGCCTCAATAAAAATGTTAGTTCATACAGGAACCCAAAATGTCAGGTCAGTGGTCTGTTTTGGTTCCAACAGTTTGTACGAAATGTTGATGCTTAAAATACTGACTGAATGTTATTAATCTCACATTTTGGTGTTAGTCCGTCCTTGACTTTGCCTCCTTTAGGCATTGGCTTCATTAGTGAAGTTCCAGCGGTCCAGACGCCTCTTGGGTGTCTGCTATGTTGTTGTCAAGGTAAATTAGAAATGAAAGATTGCAATGTTTAGTTTTTATCAAACTAGCAAAGCTAGCCAGCTGAAACAGTAATTAGGTAAATTATGATTACAGGAACAAATTATGAAAACAGAAACTAAATTGCATTTGTATTTTTATGTGTCGCAGGTGTCCCTGCTGGTTGTCATGGAGATAGGCTTGTTCCCACTGATTTGTGGTTGGTGGCTCGACATTTGCTCACTGGTAAGACAATCATGCAGAATAAACTCAAGTGATCCTATTGGCACAGTCACGTACCGGCCCTTAATGACTAACCAAACAGATTGAATGCAATCATGATGATGCAGTGTATACGAATTTGATCAAGACATTTGATGAACATTCAAAAACTATCAAAAAAAACTATCTCAAATAGTACATTTATTGGACCAATTCCTAAAAACCGATTTAGTTTTTTATCATTGGTATTGAAAACACAGACAAAAAAGTATGTTTGTTCATTGCAGGAGATGTTTGATGCGACTCTGAAAGACCGGGAACAGAGTTTTGACTCGGCCCCTGGAACTACCATGTTCCTCCACTGGCTGGTTGGCATGGTCTACGTCTTCTACTTCGCCTCCTTCATCCTTCTGCTCAGAGAGGTAAGTGGAGGACTTCAGCCAGTCAAAGTAATGTACCGTGACTTAGGTAAAAACTATAGACTGTATATCAAGATGAACAACATGACAGCTCCACAAAAGTGAAGCCAAAACATCTGGATCGCCCCCTCATGGCTGGCTGCAGTATATGTCATAAACCCCGCCCCCTCCATGTTAGCGGAGGATGGGACATGAGCCAAACTGAAAAATCAAAGTAAACGTCAGATAAAATATTCCCAAAGATGGTTTCTGTCATTTTAGGTAGTTCTTATCAAGCTGATGTTTGTTCCAGTGTTCATTTTTCTGTTCCAAATGACGTCACCAGCGTCCATATCCTTAATTTTTGTACAGTGGGAAGAAGTGGAGACGCGTAGTCCATCTTCATATACAGTCTATGGCAAAAACTCACAAACCATCCGCAGCTTTTCAAATCTGAAGCTTTTGCATGTTTTTGTGGTTGCAGGTGCTCCGGCCTGGTGTGCTGTGGTTCCTGAGGAACCTGAACGATCCAGACTTCAACCCAGTCCAAGAGATGATCCACCTGCCCATCTACAGACACCTGCGGAGGTTTATACTCTCGGTGGTCAGTCCAGTATCCTCCCCCTCTGTTCTTTTCCTAAACCTAAACTTCAGTGGCATAATGATGCCCAGATTTCTCTTTACTCTGATGCTATATACATCATGTCAAGTCAAGTCCATTATGTCAAGTTTTAGAGAAAATAATTGCCATAAAGCATAATGAAAGAGCAAAAATGACAAAATCAGGAATTATAAAAACAATATAAATAGATTTCAGTAAGCACATTTCAATAAGGAGAGATCAATTGAAAGTGTATAACAACGTTGGCGAATAGACCCCATTGATGTGATGGATGGAGGTGGAGTAGAGCCAGCAGATGGAAGATGAAACTTTTCATGTGAAACACCTGGTCATCCTGAGGGACAAGGGTGGTGATGGGAAGGTGGTGGTCTGAAAGACAGAATGACAGAAACGCAGTGATGTTTGAAGACCAGCCTCTGAGGACTGATTGGCTTGAGGAATGTGGGGAGAAAGAACACTGTCCAGATATGGTGGGGTATTTTGACAGCGTGGGAAAGCAGCCCAATGCGTTTTTTAACTTTCCGTGTGATAGTATAGGGATACTTAACATGTTAACTAACAAACGATCTGTTGTTTTTTTTCTGTGTGTGTGCATGTGTGTGTTTCCAGGTGGTGTTTGGCTCCATAGTTCTGCTGATGCTTTGGCTTCCCATCAGAATCATTAAACTTCTCTTCCCAACCTTCCTTCCCTACAACGTCATGCTTTACAGGTACACACGACAACACTAAAAGAATCATTTAACTTTCAGTATCTCAAAACTAAAGATGACATTGTCCATTCTACATTCAGGCATAACCAAAATAGGAAGCTGCTAGAGAAAACAAGCTGCCATTCCTAGTTACGTTTACATAGAGATAGAGCGCAATTAAGTCAATTAAGTAACAATTCATCGCTCTCCACTGACTTTGTATTGTGTGAAGGTGCCTCCTTGTCACTTCGGTCTGCTAGCAAACAACAGAAACAGGCCTAAAAGCTGCTGTGTGGTGAGATGCACTACCAACAGGGTGAAGCTTTTTATAAGCTGCCGAACCCAAAAACTGAACCTTTAAGAAGATGCTGTAAGTTAAGCTAAAGCATTTTGACAGTATGCAGTTTGTGTAGTGGAATGTGGCTGAATCAGAAAGCTATGCAGTATTATGTTTGCAAGTGCCTTAGCTAACTACAGTAACTTAGCTTGAGAAGGGACACTGAGATAGACAACAATACTGAGTTTGTCCTCTCAGGTAGACATAGGGTGCTAAAATAATCCTTTGACATGCTGAAATCAAATGTTTTTAGCTAGCTACAGGCATTTAAGAGACCTGTTGTGTATAAGGAAGCACACACACATATTAATGCATGCATGTGTGCATGTATTTAATTTATATTTCAATGTGACAAAATGTTTTCAGAGTGTGACGTGTTGCGCTCTGTCTCTATTATGAACTGAATGTGAATTGAGTTGGGTTCATGTCTCGTCTCTGCAGCGATGCCCCGGTCAGCGAGCTGTCACTGGAGCTGCTGTTGCTTCAGGTCGTTCTGCCGGCGTTGTTGGAGCAGGGTCACACTCGCCAGTGGCTCAAACGGCTCGTCCACGCCTGGACGTTCACAGCTGGATACATGCTGTAGGCTGGGGAGACACACACACACACACACACACACACACATTGCAGCTTTAGATGTAAAATGGTACAATGGCATAAAGTATAATTGGTGAAAAGTGTGGGCCTCAGTGTTCATATGACGTGGCTAGAAAAAACTTCACTTCACAGTCACAGTAATAAGACGAAATAATTACTCACCAATGGCTCCCCCACAGTGACCTTCACTCCTACCTGCTGGGGGACCATGAAGACGATGACAACCAACCAAACAACAACCCTCCTGGTCGCCATAACAACAACAACAACAACAGGATCCCTGGCCTCGGGGAAGGGCTTCACGCTGCCCATCAGGCCATTCTACAGCAGGGCGGTCCAGTGGGTTTCCAGTCGTACCACCGGCCAGTCAACTTCCCCCTCAAGGTGACTTACAATGTTATTCATATCATATATTCTGTCACCGTTGAAGCCTGTGCTGCTATTAATGTTTCCTGCACAATTGACTTTTGTTGTTCTTTTGTGTGTTTTTAAGATCATTCTGCTGGTTGTCTTCATGTGTGTGACTCTCTTACTGGCTAGTCTGATCTGCCTTACACTGCCGGGTAAGTTGTGCCCACAAGCAGGCATTCTCTGCATTTCCTGTTCTCGGCCATCCTTCACACCTCTATTCTTACCTGCCCTCCTCTTCCTCTCTCCCAGTGTGCGCGGGTCGCTGGCTAATGTCTTTCTGGATGGGCAGCGCCGTGGTTCATGAGCTGTACACAGCGGCCAGCGGTCTGTACGTCTGCTGGCTGTCCATTCGAGCCGCCACTGTGATGCTGTCCTGGATGCCACAGGGACGGTCCATCATCATGGTTAAAGTCCAGGAGTGGACACTCATGGTAAGGTGGATGTCTCTCTAGTCCTCCCACCCAATGGCAAAGATAGTGTTGTGCTGGATTACATTGCAAATGATTTTAATTAAGGGTGCTCCGATCAGGATTTTCGGGGGCCGATCGCTGGAAGTAGTATCAGCCGATACCAATCACAGTCTCTATTTGGAGCCTTCTATTTATCATGTAGCATTATTCATTTATTTAACTATTGTTAACAATATTGTATATTAAGTATTAAAATTAAGAGATGAGAAAGTCATTAACTCTACTGAAAAATACAGCTAACAAAACAGGAAATCAACTCAACTAATAGACCTGCCTAAATGAGACCTGAGGGAAACCTATATACTGAGTGATCAAATCAATAAACAAATGCAGGGGAGGACAACATAAACAATAACTAAAACTCAACACAAAGAAACCCTGATCCCCCCCAGGCTGACAGCGCTCTTGGTATGGTCCTTGGGTTGAGCCTTGGCATAAAATCAGGCTCCACCCTCAGCCCCATCTTTTGTTTGGCCAGGAAGGAGAGCTCAGCAGCCAGGTAATTGCAATTGTGTGGCTGTGGCCACAGCCATCACAAGGTTCATGGTGTTGAAACCTTTTGGTTGCGTTCCTCCACGAGAGATTTCATTTGAACACACCTTGCAAATTGCAAATGTATTGTCTTTTTCAGACACCTGGTAGAACTGCCAGACCAGTGAAGCCATTTTAGCGGCGCATAGAGAAATTGTCTTGTGTGTTTTGCGCCATCTGATCAGCTCTTCTCTTCTGATGTGATGTCTTGGTGAGAACAGATCCTGAAGACCGTTGTGGTGGCTGTGATGTTAGCCGGAGTGATTCCTCTGCTGTTGGGTCTGCTGTTTGAGCTGGTCATCGTAGCTCCTCTCAGAGTCCCACTGGACCAGACGCCTCTCTTCTACCCCTGGCAGGTAGGGCTATGGAGGTTGTATGTGTGCGAATATGAGTGACGAAATCATACACACTACTTGATTGTATCCATCTGCGAAATCATTGATTATTTATTGGCACCAGTCAGAAGTGATAAGGCTGTTTTGTTGCCCACGTGTTGTTAGTAGGGCTGGGTATCAAACCTCAGTGACCTTTTAGTATCGATAGAGTATTGAAAACTCAAACAGCAGATGTCAGGTCAGATCTTGTTTACTGTATTCCACTTTTAGACCATTTTGTTTTTCTTGTTGAGGCTGTCTGTGTTTAGATGACATTTAACATTTGAGAACTTTGGCTTATTTTTTTAAATGGGAAAAAAATGTTTTATAGAAAAACCTGTTAAGATTTCTGGAAGTAAGTTTAAAAAAAAAAACAGTTTTGGTACCTATACCAAAACTCATATGGCAGTAGTATAAAATAAGTCTAGCAATACCAACTGGCATTCAGTGTCCTGCTCAAGGACACAAAAACAGGTCTTGCAGGCACTTGACCTTGAGCAGATGCTAAAGTTTTGAGATAGACCTCATTGTGTCTTGGTTGTAAAATGTGTGTGTGTGTGTGATTGTGTGTGGCAGGACTGGGCCTTGGGCGTGCTCCATGCTAAAATCATTGCTGCTATCACGCTGATGGGCCCTCAGTGGTGGCTCAAAACCGTCATCGAGCAGGTCAGTGTGACATCCTTCTAGCTGCATTAAAATAAAATGGGATCCCTTTATTTAAAATACATTGTAAAGACAACTAAACGTGTGTTTATCTTTATATTATCCTAAAATACATATTGCCCACTTTGTAATTAAAACCTGTCTATAGAAACATATTTCCTCTCTCTCTCCTCTGTAGGTGTATGCTAACGGTATTCGGAACATTGACCTCCATTTCATCGTGCGAGGGCTGGCTGCCCCTGTCATCTGCGTCCTGCTGCTGTCTCTCTGTGTGCCCTACACCATTTCTAAAGGCATCACACCACTGCTGGGTGAGTCTCTGTGTACAGTGTGATTATGTGTCTGGGTTGTGCATGGATTTTCTGCCACCTTCATGTACCCTAACATGCATCAGTTTCAAGGTCAGGGCTCCAGACTAACTTTTTCCACTAGTAGCACTGGTGCTCCCTACTTTAGTAGCACCAGCACAAAAGGTGCACCACTTAAAGCATGCCCAGTTTCCCAGTTACACCGCTGAAAATGCCCAAAGTCATAGCGTATGGGATTTCACTCAATAGGGCCGAAAGCGATTGCTTTTAAGTCAGTCGCTTATCTGCCAGCGTCCCCGAATAATGCACTTTGTTGCAGTGATATATGCAGTTAACTTTTAACACCTGCTGATTCCTGGTCTGAACTGTCCTCATCAGAAATCTGAAACTGTAGTGGCGCAGGAGGGTCTGAATGATCTCTTCTTTTGAAAAATGAATCGATAGTTCGTTTTATTGTCACCACAGGGCCAAGCGAGAGCGCTTATGGACCGTACACAGGTAGCCTAGATCTCACACTCGCACACCACACAAACACACGATATACGATAATGACTTTAAAAAACGGGGAAAATGTGCAAGTCACACAGGTGTTCCTAGTTATAAAATTTAGGTGCACTGTCTCCAAAAATGGATGCAGAATTTGCAACTAAATGGTCGCAGTCTGGAGCCCTGAAGGTAGTTGAGGAAAAGGGAACATATTTTAGCTTCCTTCTCTATTGTCTCTCTCACTGCTTCAGTTTTCTCATCCATCACCAATTCACTGTGAGCGGCCTAATGAAGAATAATACGTCAGTTTTTATCCTCCCTACTTTAGGATTTTAGTATCCATTGGTCATTTATGTTAATGTTGACACACTAGATTGCTTAACAGCTTGAAAATGAGCCTTTTAGCTAACACTGTTTAACACATTTACAGTGAAGCTGATCAATGTGTGTTGTCCCTGAAAAGAAAGAAAGAAAGAAAGAAAGAAAGAAAGAAAGAAAGAAAGAAACTGACTCAGAATGGGATTTGTTTCCAGTTGTACTATTTCAGCTGCACATTTTTAACTTAACTTCAGCTCACCTGTTGAAAAGCACATTGCCTTTTAAGTTCTTTATACTCTGTGAACTGGTTGCTTTGAGATACAACGAGCAGGGATTTATAGAAATTATTATTTTTTAAATGCTACAGTACATGTATCTCATTTATATTCCATAAACATTCAGTTGGAATTCGGTGATTACTAATTGTCAACAATGAATTACTGATACAATTACCCAAATTAGTGGGAATTAGCAATGGGAATTTTGCTTAATTTGACAGTAATACAACCATATTACAACAAGTGGATGAGTAAGAAAGCACAACTAAAGGGAAGCATAACTTTATGCTGTTTTGGGTACTGACTAAATGAGAAATTGTAGCAGATAAAATTCAGGCACAGAGGTAGCAGACACGCTCAGATATCGTCAGGTCACAGCACAGGCAGATCCTTACTCATTTGAGAGGTGCTTTTTATGCAAAGCCTACCCAAGGCACAAATTTTAGTTTAGACAAGTGTTTTTGATGTTGACTTGCAACCCTTGCATTTAAATAACTAGTCAATAAAGAATTCCCAGCACTTGTGGAAATCAGGATTTTAGGCATTGTGCAAGCCAAAGTGCAATCGATTTGTTTTTTTTGTCTCTTGTTTACTCTGTTCCCTCAACTCTAAGTCCATCAGTTCCCAGAGATAAGACATCACAGACATGCAGATTCTGTTCCAGTGTTTACTCTGTCTTCTTCTTTCCCTCACCTCCCCCTCCCTTCCCTCCCTCCCTTCCTTTCATAGGTGTGCAGCCAGAGATGCAGATGCTGGTGGAGAGGAGGATCTATCCGTTCCTGCTGATGGTGGTCACGCTGTTGGCCATCCTGTCCTTCCAGATACGACAGTTCAAACGCCTCTACGAACACATCAAGAACGACAAGTCAGTAGACCCCAAAAATCTTAAGTGTGAACTCACACACGGAGGCAAAGAAGCTCAGTGTTTCATTTCAGTCAGTGGTCAGTAGAGATGTGATTATTAGGGGTAGACGATACGGCCAAAATCTTCTATCCTGGTATGTAAATTTATATCACGGTAACGATATATATCACAATAGAGTAATTGTTCTATAAATTCAATTTAAAAAATGGTTTAAAATAACCATACTGCAGGGCCGCTGCGTTTTTTCCTGCACTTGCAATCTGGGTGCTTTATTGGAAGATGAATGTACAGTTGATCACCCAAGTTCGTGGTATTTCCCGGCAGAGGAAATATACCAACATACAACAACAATCTGTCTCGTGTCAGACTTAAAGTAGCCTAGCCCCTTCTGGGACTGCGGGGCCAAACGAGGCGGTTGAGCTGTCCCTTTTTTTAGTGACACTTTTTCTTCCTTTAGTTCCTTTCAAAGTAGAGCTCATCTCTTCCTGCCTGTTGAACTTTTAAATTCCGAAACTACAGCATGTTTTGCGTTCAGCTAACACTGCTGTGCCTTTTTTGTGAAGGTAAATGTCCGTTCCTAAAGGACTGCCATATGATTAGCTAGAAATAGCTTTGTTTCTGTGATGTGATTAGCTGTTAGTAGCTGTCCCTACTAATTTACACTGAAGCAACAAGGGCCAAACATCCTTTGACCAACTCAAAGTGGCTGCAATACGCTCAAATGCGTTAAAATACGAATCCACCTCAGACTCTCTGAACGGTGGAACGAGTGCAATATGCTTGTTCCTATCGTGGTACCAGGGCAGGCTTCATGATGTCAAGAAGGGAGAACGATCTTTGCCCATCTTTATGCTACGCAGCAAAAAGATCCATAGAGCACCCTGTTTTGTGGGATTTTGTTGAGTTACATGTGGGCAACACCAAAGTCAATGCGAGGATCTTGCAGTAAGACTGATCTGATAATAAAAGACCCATCTGAAGAGTGATGAGTAAAATCTCAAAAGAAACGTTCGACCTTACAACCAGCAAAGAAGTGTGTGCATTTTAGTTGTGTGAATTTATATGTAAAAAATGTCTTTCCTGTTTCTCCTCCAGATACCTGGTTGGACAGCGACTGGTGAACTATGAACGTAAGACAGGCAGGAGCACGTCCCCCTCCTCATACAGCACCTCCTCATAGACCTGACAGTACTGCGGGATCAGTGACGCTGACTCACTCTGCCCGAGCACTGAGCGCTATCATCAGCTGTCAAATGTCAACTTCAAACACAGCCTCCAAACTTTTGACTGCCGTCTAGTCCTCTTATTCACCAACATCCACCGTTGTCTCAGGTTTGGGAGACAAAGGCGTTGAAGAGTTGAAGACAAAATAGTCTCAGAACTCTTCACGGAAAATTTGAATTGTTGTTAACCAACCTGCAAAAACAGTCGGCATGAGTTGCTGACTGTCCATCCTGTTAAATGTGCTGACATTTTAAGTTGTAATTACGTTATTTTACAAAAGGTTTGAGTTGAAGTCAGGTCAGTTGAGCATAACTTTTACCTCAGATTGTGCTTCCCTTTGAATGTTTGTGAGATGTTGTCGAGGTCACACTGAGTTTCTCTTAATGGGACGTTTTTGACATTTCAAAGCGGTGGAGGAGATATTTGGACTATAAGAGGAGTGCCTCTGTGTTTGTGTTCCAGTTGTCGATTCATCTCAAATGACACCCTTTTTCAAATTGAGGTTGTCGGTGATAAAGAGGGACATACATCATGTAGCAATATCATTGTATTCTTCTTTTTTTTTTTTTTTTTTTTTTTTTTTTAGATGGTTTTTATTAGATGTGTTTTCATTGATTTTTAGTTGTTACATTTCTGGAGTGAGCTGTTAGATAGTCCTCTGAGGATTCCTTTGAAGTAAAGATGTAGAAAAAGAAAGAAAAGAGAAGAAAAGAAAAGGACATTTTAGACAAACTAGACACAGCCCAAGACATGTCTTTTAGATGTTCCCCTGTGAATTTTAAAAACAGTCTGGGTTGTGTAGTACCTTCCTGAGCAAATCCACCTTCAGCAGAGGTCATTAATATGAAAAAAGTCACACAGCACACAAAAAGGGAGGTTTCAACTAAGAATATTTAAACTGGAAAAACAGCCTCTGAACATTTCAGACTGTTTTATAGAAATATTTATTCTGATAGAATAAAAAATAATGTGAGCTAGCTGGCCCTTCGTGGCTTGTAGTGGTGCTAACACTTAACGGTTAGGAGACACCAGCTAAAAACAACTGTATAAACAACAAAACACTGATTTTCATTAGTAAAAAGAGATTCTACTGACAGATAATAGAACTATCCTGAAAACCAGTGGCAAACTAGAGTTAACTCATCTCAGTTAGGGCAAGGTAGCAGCAGAAATGTGACGGAGTACAAACTACTGATGCAGGAAATTGATTGGCGGAGGTGGCAAGCTACTGAATTCATCTCTTAAATGACATTTCACAAAAATAATATAATGCACCTCAAATTACAAACAAGGTAGCGTTGGTTAGATTAGCATAATCAGATGTTTCCCACTCATTCTAAATTGCATGAATAACCATATTTGTCCATGTATGCAGATCTAATTAAAACTAAGTCATGCCTACATTTACAAAGGGTTGGCAGTTTAACAGATTTCCCCATAAAACCCCCCATCCCCATTTTTTTTTTTTTGCCAGTTTTGTTATAGCTATGCTACAGTGACTTCCTGTTTACATTGTTGATTGATTTTGATTGGATGGAGCTACAGTTGTTTCCTAGCTATCAGTTTTCACATTACTTAAGTCTTTACTAGCAAAGACATTCCTCAAAGCTGGAGTGCGGAACTTTTGTCTCCTTCTGGCAGTGAGAGTAATAACACAAACACTGTCTATGTGTTTATGACGTATGCCTACAGGGGAGCTCACTCAAATTTCCACAGTTCCAAGATAATAATCCATTATTTAGAGTAAATATAATGGCTACATAGCCTACTCCAAATATTTTACAAAGACCAACCTGTCCAAGAGCAGTAACGCCACATCCAGTCCCTGCTCTTCTTTCAGCCTCTCCAACAAAGGAAAAGCTACACCAATGGTTATCCATGTTTGTCCTCACCGTCGATCACTTTCTTTTTTTTGACTGTAATCCTTCCTCTGAACGCAGTTTCTTTTTTATCTGTAGCATCAGAAACTTTTCTTGAGTGCTTCTTAGGTTTTTCCTCCATACTCCTAGTTGCTTAGCTACTCTGTCTCTACGGTTGCTTCCCTCAGGCCTGGAAAACCAGAGTCTTGTAGAGAGAACTATCTGAAGTCTACGTGAATCATGTGACCAAGCATTTTAAACTTATGTTGATGCAACACTCTCTCTACATGGCTCTGGTTTTACTACTGGTGCGCCAGCGTGGGAATGTCGCCACACACACATCAGGTTTAAAATCTCCGCTATACTGCAAAATAGAGATAATAGAGATTTACCTGGCGGTGATGGACTTAATCAGCATTATGTGAACTCGTCTAAAGTCCTGCACTCTAGTTTTAGGTTTTAATGGTGCAACCTAATTTAGGTAAATTACTGGGGTTGAAACTAGCTAGTTCTTACTAAGAACTTAAAGACTACACACAAACTTAGTAAAGAATTTATGACTAGCTGGTGCAACCCAGTCCAGCTGCTTTTCCCTGAAGTGTCAAGTTATATTTTATAAAAGTAATAACTTCCTGGTCTTTGTTTCGGACGAGGCTGCACACCTCCTCTAAGCTAATGGCTGAGCGTTAGATGAGAAGATTGATACCACAGTCATATCTGTACGCTAACTATGAAGCTGCTAGATCAAGGAGATGGTTAGCTTAGCTTAGCTTAGCTTAGCATAAAGACTTGAAACGGGGAAACAGCTAGCCTGGCTCTGTTCAAATGTACCAGCACCTCTAAAGCTCACTAATTTAGTTACATCTCGTCTGTTTTATACATACAAACAACGAATTGTAAAAATTACAATTTCTGGTTTCACAAGGGGTTACATAATGGAACTATTTCTTTGCTGGGAGCCATGACTTCCTAGAGTCTCTGCTGGTTGCCTGGCAACCTCAAGACTCTAGGAAGTATACTCATCTAACTCTCGGCAAGAAAGTGAATAAGTGTATTTCCCAAACTATTGCTTTAAGGTTCCAAACATTTCAATTTCTACAACCACTTATACTCCCAAAAGCAGTCCCAAAGTCTGTGTCTAGGTGTTGTACTCCCAATGTTTCACTTGTGTGACCACATTGCTCTCTATCTGTGACGCTACCCTTGAGAAAATTTACTTCCTTCATGTTTCAACCACTACAGAGCAAAACCATTACAATTAAATGAAATATTTGAAAGATTAGTGTTACAACCTCTCAAAAACAAAAAGATGTTCTTAAAAACTTTTTCTTGTTGCCAATGAAAAGTGAATCCAATTCTCTGATAATGATCTTGCTCCTATTTCCTGTGAGAGATGTTTGAGATATATTAAGTCCATGTTCTTTTTTTGGACTATAATGGTGGAGTAAAAAATATGATTTTTTTTTTCATGCAAATGTTTTAATGTGTTGCACACATTGCAATCATTTCAGAATCCATTTTAACACAGTCAACATAGCAGGGTTTGTGTGTTTTTATTTTCCTCCCACTGAGACTGAAAGATGTCAGTATTTCACTGTGGTGACTCTGCACAATGGGTTTTACTTAAAAGATCAATTTAAGTTTGGCGCCTGTTTTTGACACTGCATTTGTGTGAGAAGTGTTTCATTAGTAGTTTGGTAAATATAAACTGCTTTTCTATTGATATGGATTGTGAATTACATTAACTCAAGTGCTCAGCTGTAGCGCTGCTTTGTGGAATGCTCACATGATGCTGTAAAGTGACCTTTTAGTGTCTTCTTGAACTTAGCTGGACACTTCAAATTTTGGTCTTGAATTTCAATTTCTAGAAGCAAATGATTTCTATTTTTATATGTGCAAAGAAGGCAGCGGCATGTACTGTAACATAAAGGTAAATACTTTAAGGTCTATTCATTTTTGGTTCAGTAATATGAAACAATAATAAATAGTTGTGATTTCTCAGAGTGTGCTGTTTCTTCTTCACACTGCAGACAATATGATCCTCAAACAAATGTTACTATTTTTGGCTGGAGCTGTGGTTCCTATTGTCAGTGTTGTATCACCCGTAGGGGGTTGCAAGCTAAATCTCAGGAGTGGCGAGATGATTAATTTTGCTGCCTTTTTAAACAGACCTCAGTCAGACGGCCTCCATGCATCCCAGGAAGGCTCCTGCCTGTTATCTACCAACATTGAACTGACTTTGAACTCCTGTAAGGCTCTTATCCCATAACCTGCAGCGAGTCCATCTGAAAGTACCCTCCTGTGCTCTACCTGTACTCATTCAGTGTCCCCCTCTAGCTCCCCCTACCTGTATGGTAGTCCCCATACAGTCTACAGTCTCTGCTATTCCTGTAACTACCTCCCCCTTGTGGAATGTTACGAGTGGATCCCATTCCCATCCCTGTCCGCATTTCACAGAGACATATCCCCCCCCCCCCCCCAAAAATAACATAAATCTAACTTCATCTCTGAATTTTCAGAGTCCTTATCATTTATCATTTATGATGTCCAGATATGAGAGAATTGTTATTATGGGGGATTTTAATGTTCATGTTTGTTGTATAGATAATCTGTTGGCCTTAGATTTTAAAAATATATGCGAATCATTTGGCTTAACACAATCCGTTACTGGCCCTACTCACAACCAGGGCCATACTCTTGACTCATCCTATCCTATGGACTTACCCCGGACAATCTTTCAACTACAGAGCTCTTTGTCTCAGATCAGCCTGCCATCCCTTTAATGCCCCAGTCAATTGCTTAAAGTGACGTGTTATAAATACCTCAACCTCAGCCATGTTTATTAGGGAATTCAACCAATCTTGCAAAGGCTTTACGGCTGAAAATTCCCCTGAGAGTTTAGTAGATCAGTTCAATTCACTCTGTGTGGGCATTCTCAATAAACTTCTCCCTTAAAAAAGAAAAGAAAATCTGGTCCAATTGACACCCCCTGGTTAAATGATCATACTATCATTGCTGAAAGCCACCGTAATCCCAGAATATTGTTCAGAACTATTGAACATGTTGCTGGTCCTCAAAATAACTCTTTCCCTGATCATTCATCAGAAGCATGTGAGAAGTTTGCAACATTCTTTACTGCTAAGATTGAAAACATTAGGAATCAGATTCTACCACAGACCTGTAACTTTAATATTACCCACATACCTACAGTCCCACTCACCTCTTTTGACTTAATCTCTCTCTAAGCACTGTTGGATACTGTCTGTCAACTGAACTGCTCTTCATGTCATCTAGATACAGTCCCATCCAGACTCTTCAAAGAGGTCTTAACACATATCTCTCCAATTGTGCTTTCCATCATCAACAGTTCACTAACACTGAGACTGCTTTACTTAGGGTAACCAATGATCTCCTCCTTGCTGCTGATGCTGGTGAAGGGTCTGCCCTGATTCTTCTGGACCTCAGCTCTGCTTTTGACACAGTAGACCACAGTACTTTAATCTGCCGTTTAAAAGACATTGTAGGAGTTACAGGCACCGCTCTTAAATGGTTCAACTCATATCTCTCAAACAGACATTTTACAGTCACTCTTGGCAGCTTCACATAATCCACAGCCACCATGACCTATGGGGTACCTCAAGGCTCTGTCCTAGGTCCTCTTCTGTTCTGTATTTACATGCTTCCACTTGGCAGATTAATACACAATCATAAAATCTCTTTTCATTTCTATGCTGATGACACAACTATTTGTCTGTAAAAGTAGGATCCCCCAGCAGTCTGACCTCTTTACAGTCCTGTCTAAAGGATATCAAATGCTGGATGTCTAATAACTTCCTCCAACTCAATGAAGAAAAATCAGAAATAATTCTATTTGGACCATTAGACACGTCAGACTTCAGAAACACATTTGTCAACCTAACATCTTCTGTTAAGCATAATGCCAGAAATCTAGGAGTTGTCTTTGACTCCAATTTAACGTTTGATCAGCATGTCAAGAAGGTAGTACAGTCCTGTTCCTATCAACTTTGAATTGTTTCAAAAATCTGATCATTTCTAACATTGTCTGACTTGGAGAAAGTTATTCATTCATTTATTTTTTCAAGAAATGATTATTGTAATTCACTCTTCACCTGTCTAAACAGTAAAGCACTTTCACGCCTTCAGATGATCCAAAATGCTGCAGCTAGACTGTTAACTGGAACAAACAAAAGAGATCACATAACCCCCATTTTAGCCTCTTTGCACTGGCTTCCAGTTAGCTTCAGGATTGATTTTAAGAACAAAACTTTGCTAACAGTCCCATGATCAAGAAAAACTACTGTGAAACACTACTGTGCATATTCAGTGGGCCACATAACCCGGAAGTAAACCCGGAAGCTAGAAACTTTTTCGGCATATGCGCCAGGCGAGCAATTCTCATTGGACTGAATAGGCGCCATCTTTGGGTCCGGTATCCAGTTCTTATAATACATCCATGACGTACGCATACTTAGTGTCAGGATCCCACAGTTTTCCCATTCCCACAAGTCAATGGAGAGCTGTTTTCCCCTCCAGTGTAGGCGGGACAACCATAGACTGTATATAAAGAGTCTATGGAGACAATCGAGCCCTAAGGAACTGAGGAGCAAGACCATGTGACGCACACTGATAATGTCTGGTACTACTGGAAAGTGCAGCTCTAGGAAACAGGATGTGGATGTTATTTCTGCTGAATCCAATTACCTTTCTGCTAATGCAGTCTTAACCGTTTTGGAAGCCAAGCAGAGATTAGAACCGTATGCAGCTGAAACAGGATTTCTACTGTCAAGCTAAATCAAAATTTTCCAACCTGTGCTTCATTTTTCACAAGCTCAATGGGATCAACCTTTTCACTGCGATCAAGTCATGGACTAAGTGCTTGTGATTTGTTCTGCAGAGATTTGTGCTGTGTCATAAAGAGTTTGATTTCTTTTTCTTCTCTATTGTAAAACCAGACTTCAGGCAAAAAACAAGTGTAAAGTCTACACTGTATCTTCTCTGGCACAGATTACTACTTCATACATGAAATTTCAGACCTTGTTCAAAGAGAACTTGCAAATAATTATTTTACCTCCTTAAAAGTACTACTGAAAGGCAGTTTATTACACAGAATGGTGTAATGTATTTCAGGAAAGGCAGGATTTAACTGTTAGAGATTAGTGTTTCTGTGCCTGAAAACATGTTGGCTCAGTGTGAACTCCTGTCCTCATTTGGCAAACCTTACCTGCACTTACACTTGGAATAAATCCTGAACTGTCTGACACAGATGCTCAGGTCAGCTGCTCAGTTCATGACCATGTGAACTAGGCTTTGATTTACAAGCCTACCTGGTCACTGGGATCCAATACTACCATAGTAAATTATATTTTGTATCAATGGAAGCAAATATAAGCCTTAATAATTCTTATAATGTTATAAGCAACTTAATAATTGTGAAATTTAACCACTACCGAGATCTTAATGTTGAAATTTTAACACCACTATAGTCCATCTATTTTAACCACACATACTATTATCTAGTATGTGTGGTTTGAATTTCTCTCTTTGAAATTTCCAGTAGATGATTATCGCCACAGATAAGGCAGCTGTTTTCAGCGAAGAAGCTCTAAAAAAACACTGAACGCTCCCTGACTAACACCAACCATCAGACAAAGTCATTGACTCCTTGGTGAACGTAGCGGAGCATTTAGAAGCTAATAAAGATCCAGATATTTCCCTCAGGAGTCAGTAGAAACTCAAAGACAGAGCTAAAAGAGAGTGAACATTGGACTTCAAAATATTGGCTCCAAATGAACACTAATGTTGCTCTGTATCTGCTGGATGTGTAAATAGGCAACTGTTCTAACAAGTTCATCAAGTTGTTACTTAAAAGGTGATAATGTGTAAGTGCTGTGTCACAGCTTATTTCTGCTGACCCCCAAGTGGCCAAAAATCAGTTATTGCAGGTTTTAAAATTTAGATCAGAATCTTTTCGTCTGGCAACAGCTTTAATGTAACAGACTTTCATTTATATGTAAAAGTCCTGCGCTCTAGTTTTAAAATTTCACAATTGAAAAAACATTCAAATTATTATGGCTGTTTGGACAGGCATGCAGCAAGAGCGTTTTTACTTTCTGTCATGCTATTCTGTTATCCACTTTGATACACATTCTTACTGTAGGGTCTTTTTCATTGGCTTAACTGATTCCAAAAATTAGTTATTAATCAAAAGGGATCCAAGAATTACAAGTCATATTGGTGATTTGAAGAGATGGCACTGCATTCAACAAAAAGTATGCCTTGGTCACTGCTGAAGGTGACATTAGGGCCAGAACTCTGTCTTGGTTTAGGGTGATCCCATTCCTTCACCGAACACTATAGACAAATGAAGTCACATGGTTGAGAAATCCAATTTAAGATGAAACCAGAGGGGGTGGGGTTGGCTTCAACAGTTGCACTAATGACTTTAATTCTCTAAGAAGGATATCTCTGTCAGAACAAAGGTAGTAAATGAATGTTGGTGTAAACATTGGCATGAATTTTTAGGTCTGTCATTTGTTGCATTTATTTTACATATTCTCTGTGTTTAGTGCTTTTAATTAAGAAAGATTTTCAAAAGTTAAGACATTCCCTCTGTGCTTGTACCATTCAATTTTACACTTTATTGTATTCCAACAGAAAACATTCAAACTCTCTTGTCACTGGGGAGGGGAACGCGACAGAACAGCTAGAGCGACTAAAGGGATTAACATGCGTCAGTTTAAGAGAATGTCTCCAATTGCTGGCCATCATCAAAGGAAGATCAGTGTTCTCCACGGGGAAACACAGGATTAGTTGCTCAGCGCTGTCAGTGGTGACTGTTACTGTTTCCTACCAAGACGGCTACCTGTTCTTCTGCTTTCCAGGGGATAACTTTAGCTTGAACTTCTCATCAAGACTTAAAGAATTCACGAATTCAATCTGACCGTCTGGGTTCTGATGCCATGATTAAACAATGTGACAGAAGAGGCTTTTGGTGTCTTTGTGAGGAGTCACACAGAAATGGGCAGTGGCCTTTCTGCAATTCGTAACTCATGGATACTCTTCATTTTTATTGACTCTCTTTGGTCACTTCACCAATCCAGAGTGACTAACTCAGATCATGCATATGATCAAACCTTTCTTGATGACATTGTCTTGTGGAGTTCTGGGGAATCCTAGCCTCTATTACATCCTAAGAAGATTTATCCAACAATGACGGAGGATTGAGAGCATGTGTAATGATCTCATGCCTCCCCTGTGACCCACGTTTCTTGGGAAACCTGACAGAGACGGAAAGGGGTAGAAGTCAATAGCCTGGCAGGATTCAAACTTCTGTCGGGTAGGATGAGACAACATATTGCAGCAGGCCGGTGGACATAAACTCTAGGTCCTCCTAGAGTTGTCCTGGCACTGCACAAGAATTTTAAAAGTGTGTGGGGGCAGGGGAGGGTTTAAATGGTGTTAATAACAGAGGAACAAGGTGAAGGTTCAAAGGTTCGAGAGAATGGAGTGTCCAGAGGCGTGGGACTGGGTGCGATTGAGTTTAGGACCAATAAAGTGGCTATGGATACACCTATCATGTCCATCACCAATGTTGACGAAAATGGGGTTGAGTATGAGATGTCAGGAAAGGACGATAACGAGGAGAATGAAGTTGATTACACACGAAACTACTGGGAGGATGAAGACGATATTTACCAGGAGTTCGAGGAGTTGGACTTCGAGTCCCTGCTGGATCGCTCGGACACGCATAGCATTGCCTCAGATGATTCTTTCTATCCCCCAGACAATTCAGTTGTGTCCCACATGTACCGCTCACCGAGCCCTGACAGCCCTGAGCCCATTTCCTTCTTTAAGGCCTGCTGCAACAACAACTCCATCATCGTCAAGATTATGATCAGACAAGGAGTGACCGAAGAGGAAGTGAAAGAGACGGATAGGAACAGAAGAGTAGGTGTCTAGGTTCAACGCATTTTATTGAAATTGTTTTCTTTCCGGCACTTCTGGGTTTGTTTTCACAGCTAGCTTGAAACCAGCAAAGTCTACATTTTGTTTACAACTTTCCTGATGAAAACCAAAACAATCCCAATGGTCCATTGGAAACCTAAGTTTGCTCACAAAGGTTATAATAGATGAAAATACATGATGTTCTATTAGCATCTTAAAGGACTGTACCAGTGTTTATGTAAGTTTTAGCTCTACAAATCATGTATACTTTAGTTGACTGCTGGCCATGTACCAATGAATTTTGTAGAGTTTCATGTTTTTAGATGTATTTTACGACTTTACAGGAAGCCATTGGTTTCCATTCCTTTTCCAATATGATTGCATGTGCAAAACATGAAACACTACAGCGTGGTTTGCAAAATAGTCAGCAGTAATGTAAAGTACTCATGATTTGAAGTAAACAGGTTAAAACATGCAAAGTCACTGGTATGGTCCTTTGAACTTAGATTATATATTTTGATAGCATCAGTGGTAAGAGTGTCCCATTTTCCATGGACATTCACACTATTCCATTCACAGCAGGGAGCTGTTGTAGCACCTGGGAATATCATATTACTCTAAGTCATAATGACATTGTACTTTGACATGGGAGTTGTTGCTGTTTCCCAGCATGCATGATCTGTTGTAAGTACATGTGCCTGCAATGTTGATTGGCCACTCAGTACCATTTTAGCCTTTTAAATTTTCCCCATTGTAAGCTGTTAAGTGTTGTGACCACAGCTTACAAGTATCAATCAGAACTGACAAAATGTTGAGATTTTGTGATTGTGAGTTCAGTAAACTTTCTTTAAAAGGTGTTTATGATACATATAATCATATAATTGAAAAGTCCAGTAACTAACTTGTCCTGGTATGTGACACACGGGTACAATGAAGGATAAAAACCATGTTGACCCTGAGTGAACAGTGAGCTCTCTCACTAGCAGTCATATCAGGTTTTGTGGTCAGGCCAGCTGAGCCTGGTGCAGCTCCTGAACACCAACGAGCCACTTTAGGTCAAATCCTGAAGGAGGGTTCAGAGCAAATGGTTAAGCCTCCAGTGACAGATGGAGAGTGTAAACCGCACAGTGACAGTGTCAGGAAGCAGCTTGCCATCATGGCTCAGCTTTTAAAGGGCTCGCTAAGACATTGATCCGAGCACTAGGTAAGAGATACTATATGGTACAGTCAGAGAAGGATTGTCCTGGAGTACTGTGACAGTAATGTCTTCGGGACACCTAGGAGTGTGTTGACATAGCATATGCTGCCATGGAAATGAACTGAATCAATCCACTCACTGTTTGTAGTGTGCTCCAGCAAAAAAAAAACTTAACACAAATGATTTGTAGATAACTGCAAACTGAATGTCATCTTTAATATTTGTTATATTAGAACCAGGCTGGCCTCTTGACTGTGCAGCACTAACCTTATATCAGTGTTGGTGTTCACCTATCAACTGTTGCTCATGCTTTCTGTAAGAATGCATATCGTGGCATTTATCAATTATCACCCTTTTCAACTTTCCTGACTGTATGAAAATTCATCTTTCTGTACCCTCACCAGTGGTTTTAGTTCCTCTTTGTTCAGGACAGACACATTCAGAGAACATGGTTGCAATACTGTCTGTGTTGTTTCAAAATTCACCTGAATCATAATGTTACCTGTAACTCACATATGTAGCTAATGTCAAGTCATTTTGGTCACATTTCAATTATTAATACACATTCTCTCTTGTGACCCTAAAGACAAAGCTTGGAAATAACTTCTTTGAATTCATGACATTGCCATTGTCTCTTGAGCCCAATTATCCTCTTGATCGGTGTTTAAATTAAGTTCTTGTCATATCCCATAAAAATTTAAATGGTTCTACAGTTCTATAGCTGTACATTTAGTGGTGCTTTATTACTACCCAGAAGTGGGTAGTGGGGGAAGCATAATTTATTCCTTTCATACCTCATTTGGGAAGACTGGCACTACAATGCGACTACAACAAAATGGCGTTAAATTGGTGGGACGGAATACAAATGTGGCTCATAAAACGTTTTGTATAACAACTGCAGACAGAAAAGCTTTATTATTGGGAGACAGACCTTATAGGCCAAGTTAAGATTTGGTTACTGATACAAGCCAGCAGAGAAATCTTTCTGCAGGCCTTTGATTTACTTATATTATACTTATATATTACTTATATATTTTAAGATTTTTAAGATTTGTACATTGAAATCTTGGTTGCTCTGTTCAAATCAGCATGTGTGTTTCTCTCTTTGGAGTACAGGGGCAGAGGGGAAAATCCTTACCTGATGTCTGTCTGTTGTAAACATGTATTTGACTTTCTAATTCAAATTTGACCCATTGTACTAAGCATAGGCCCCATTTAGACCTGGTATTAACATGTGATCTGTATCTGGATACATTATCTGGATAATGACATCTGACCCACGGACCACCTCCAGATGTGGCTGATCTGATCATATTCTGATCACAATGTGTTCTGTGTGCATTTACAGCTTGCATTAACGTGTTTTTCCTTATCCACATAGTATATCCACATACAGGTCGAATGTTAATGCCATGTGTAAATGAGGCTGGAGTTGTCCATGTACACTGTTTTTCTTTGAAATGGAGGAATGCTACATGTGCGCTCACGTTAAGTCTAAATAAGTGGTTTAAATAATGTGGTCAAAGTGGTGGTTTGCCTATAAACTGTGTAATCGTCGGACCACTAACAATTTGCCTTACTGGACTTTTTCTTTTCAGCAAACCTCATTTTACTTCCAACTTTAAACCAAGGTGGACCAGAAAGTGTGCACCTCTAGATCCAGTTCAGTTTGGGCTGTGTCATCAGGTTTTAAGGCGGTCAGGGATGCCCAGAGACCTTAAGGTTGCACAGACTAATTGTGGAATACTAGCCACAATTATTTGGCTCTTTATCTGTACTTGCTACATAATGCTCACTAACTCCTGCTGATCTGATGTCTTTCTTCACATTCTGTCACACCACCAGCTGGTTAAATTCTGCATGCAGATTGGTGGAATACCAGCTGGATTATTATTATCAGGTACCAGTAAGGCTTATTAACTGTCTCAAAAGCTTGAAAATGCAACCCATGTCACTAATCTAATCCAAACCCTAACTCTGATTTAACAGCCCTTTTAAGTAAGAGCAAACCAGCCAATGGCAATTTGGACAATTAGGTGCAGGTGACCAGTCCAGTTAGAAACCCATGTTTAGCCTGTGTTAACAGTCTAGTACAGTCTCACTATCAGCCTGTGTTACACACTGTGAATAATAGCCTTTTACTTTGCTTGTAGGCAGCATGACTGATAAGCATTATTTCTTTTTATGTGAATCACTGCAATGATTGAGCAAATATGGCTATGAATCCATAAAAAAGCTTCACCGTAGCCCCAAGAAACTGTTTTTAAGAGCCAGAATCACTCACAGACAAAGAGAGAGAAAGAAACTCAAGCACTCTTGTTTTTGTGTTTCAGTCTGGCCTGATTGTGGCGTGCTACCATGGCTACGTGGACGTGGTCATCGCCCTCTCTCAGTGCCCGTATCTTGATGTTAACTGGCAGGACAACGAGGGCAACACTGCTCTTATTACTGCAGCACAAGCAGGTAAACACACCTCAGGCCTTTGAATTGAACCCCTATATATATAATTTTTAAACATCTATTGGTATAGTTATTGTAAACAAATGAAACAATCATGGACTCTCAACTCTCCTGTTTGTTTAGTTAAAGGAATAGTTTGACATTTTGGGAAATGCACTTATTTGCTTTCTTGCCGAGAGTTAGAATGATGAAGATTGAAGATTGATATCACATTGATGTCTGTACGGTAAATATGAAGCTACCGCCAGCAACCGGCTAATTTAGCTTAGCACAAAGACTGGAAACAGGTGGAAATGGCTAGCCTTCCACTGTCAGAAGGTAACAAAATCCACCTACCATCACCTCTAAAGCTCACTAATTAACACATTGTATCTCCTTTGTTTAATCTGTTCTTTGCTGGCCTTGGCAGATTTTATTACCTTTGGCTTGAGGTTTTCCCTGCCTCCAGTCCTCGTGCTATGCTAAGTTAGCCGGCAGCTGGTGGTAGCTTCAAATTTACCATAGAGATATGAAAGTGGTATCAATCTTCTCATCTCTCGACAAGAAAGCAAATAAGCATATTTCCCTAAATTCCAAACTATTCCTTTAAAGTTTAACAATGTCTGTCTGAGCAAAGGTCTAATCAACCAGAATAATTGAAAACACCTGTGTGTGTATGCAGGCCCTTTACAGTTAATATCACGAGTGCCATAAATGTTACTATAAACAGTATCAATTATGTTTTTCTGTTCAAGGTAATGAAACTAATGTCTCATCATTTGTGTGGTATTCATTTATTGATTAAATAATGTATTTATTATATTGACTGTAAAACTAATTATTATATACATTTTAAATGTAATATTCATGGCAGTGTATTGCTGCCACCATGATAAAACAAATGTGCTCAGGTTCTTGTTATAAAGTGAACAATATCTCGTTTTAACAAGATCCTTTTCATGTTATAACAAAATATTTTTCATGTAATTATGACATATTTTCTCATTATTACTAGATACCAAATGATTCCATTTTTACTAGAAACCTTTCTTGCAGTAACAACATATCACTCTATCTCGCTAAAACATACTGTGCTCGTTATAACATGATAAGTATATCATTATAACAAGAAACTTCTACATGTTAAAAGGAAAAAAAAGACCCAGTAATGGCTTAAGACAGGACATTATTTTATTTAAAGTTCCCCTCCACTCAAAAATCTGTTTTTCTTCTTGTTCCTACAGTTGAATGTTTGAGCTTCACTGTACAGAATGATGTCTGTGCAGAGTTTGACACTAGAAGGATGTTTTCACAAATAGTTTGGAAGCCAATCCTGCTTCAATCTGCAATTTACATTTACACTGAGAATGGACTACACAGTGATGTAGGAGACATCTTGTGTCCAGCAGGAAAACCTTTTAAGGATTTTAATGTGGAAGTTATACTCTTTTTTTTTGGAAAAAACATATCAGACACACATTATTGTTCCAAGCAGACTATTTGTATATATGTTTTAATACATGTCCGGAGGGGGTCTTTAATGCTTGAGATGATACGCCACAAAAGTATCATCCATCCATCTATCATATACCCACTTATCTGTTATAAGGTCGCAGGGGAGTGACGCTCATCCTACTGATCTAATCTGACACCAAATCATTAGCAATAAAATTCACTCTTGCTTGTACACTAAGGCGTTTTACTGCTACATACGTATTTGGACTTAGGCTACTTGGCTTAGCTAACGAAAAGACGCGCAACTGACATTACTGAGTCCGTTTGTTGACTTTGTGACTCTTTACAGCAACTTAATGGAAATTAGGGTTTTATTACAATTTGAGTTTTTTTTAGCTCCGGCCATCAGTTCTAACATCGTACTCACCAAAATAATTGGTGAGATCTTGAAACGTGGAAATAGTGCTAAAACTAGGTTTAAGGGGGCAACAAGCATGAGCAGTCAGACAATCATACAGGTTGTAAACTACCACTTTATTTGGAAGTAAAACCATAAGTGAGCAAGTACAGGCCAAAGTTAACAGTAAACTGTGACAGATGTTAACTTAGTAAGAGTTTTATCGTTCGCCTTCTTTTTCTTTCTTCCAAGTACATTTGCCTAAACTGTTGACTTGTTTACGACCTGTTTGATCTTCTGAATCCTTGTGTTCATTGACGCAACTGACCTATTTTTTGTGAATTTGCTGTGTTCCCAGATCTAGTAATTACTTTGGTGAGTAGTGCTATCACAACTGATAGAACTGAGTCAAAAACAAAGTTGAAACAAACTGTGGTCTTCCTTTAATCAAAAGAATCTGTAATTGAAGGGAAGTTAAATGTGCCAGGATCCTGTAATTGCCACTTGTGGCTGCTGTTGAGTATAATCTCGCCTTAAATGGCGATGCCATCTTTCTGATAGAAATGAAAAGACCAGCCAAGCTTAAACTTAGACCAGCCTCATACCTAAAGTCAAAGATCAATTTACTATTTAAGCATTAAGTGATTGAAATTTCTAGGTCTGAGTACCAACCCAGTCAAAGCTACTGGAATCAACATCGCAAGTATCTATTTGAGCGAGATACACGGTTCGTACAGCTTTGTAAGTGTTAGAGTAAAATTCAAGCACTTTCAAGGTACCTAAACCAAAAATGTCCAGACTCTCGAAGTCATCATCAGTCATATCATCACATCTAACATGTTACTATAAATGCAATTGCGAAAAATAAAGTTTATATTCCTTTATACCAACAGCAATCATCAGAGAGCAGATGGTCGCCCTCATGATGCGGAGTGGAAAAACATTTCAGGGACCATGCCAGTCAATCTAGCTCCGGAGTATATTCAAATTCAAGCATGTTCCTAACCTTGAAAACATAACAGCTACAATTAAGCATTTTCCAAACTTTCAAGACTTTGTATGAACCCTGGAGATAGAGTTAAAGCTGACATGCTCGCTGGGGAGCCACAAAAAGATTCTGACGAGACTGAAGAGAGCTTGTAGAGTTTGAGTTTCCTATCTTTCTTCTCCATTTACCACAACGTGGAACAGTTTCATCATTAGCGTTCCTCATTAAAATCTAGGACTAAACACCTTTGGACATGACTATCCAGACACAAATTACATGACCAAACATCAAGTATTATCACTTCAGATACACACACATCTCCAGGATGTATAATTTCATCCGATTGGCAATAAAATAATACGTGTCACAATTTGTGCATTCATAAACCCATTAATATCCTTTTTTATCTGTCTCCCAGTGAGACATGTTACCTTGCATACCTTTATGTTTCTCTCCCCCACTACCTTTAATTGAATGATTTACAGTGGTAGAACTTTTATTGCAGAGAATTGAGTTTCAAAATTGGTCCAAATTAAAGCACAGAGCATATTATAAGGTCTGGTGCTTCCAGTTGCAAGAATCACTGTTATTCGCTGGCATTAGAAAGTACCATGGTAAGTAATTTCATAGTGATGCAGCCACATGTATCAGACATGGCGCCCCGGCCTCTCATCTGCTAATGATGATGAATGTCTCTCTGTGGCCTGTGATGAATAGCTGCAGACTACTCTTCATTTTCTGCTTCATTAAAAGAAGTATCGATCTCCTTTCATGGCAAAGTACTCTGCAACACCTTGGGGGAACAGGTGCGCAAGACTGTGAGTCCACACGCCTGCAGCAGAGTGGTCGAATACATGAGAAGAAAAACTTTCCTTAAAACCCTTCACTAAAGGTAGAAAGTGTCTAGTCATGTGTTGGGAATTAAAGCCAGGTTCTCAGAGGCGAACTCCTGTTATTAACCATCCTCCTCATCCTTCCATTCAGCCATGATTCGGCTTCTAGCTGTGTCTCCTGTTGCGTGATAAAACTCTGCATTGGGCTCACTTCTAGGAATTTCAGGAGATCAGACTGTTTCATTAGCCTGGATTTACACTGGATTTACTCAATTAGGAACTCAGGTCGTGAACGTTTAAGAAGCTGTGTTGAATGGTAAAAAGCTAGTTTGACTTCAAATCCCGTCAGTTACAGTGAAGAGCCTTGTTCAGTCCCTTTAAAACCGTAGACATGCACTGACATGCATAGATTTGAGGCAGTCTGAGGATGACTGTACTAGATATTATTTAAATCTTTTCTCAAAATATATAAAAAGTTACAAAATAAATTAAAGACATTTGTATGCATGCATACTTACATGCAACAAATTTATGCAATAATTCAAGGACGGCAACGATAACACAATATTGTTTAACAGGCAAAAATACGGTGTAGAGCCACACATTTCCATACAAAAACAAATTAAACTGCATTAAACCCAAGTGGCTCATTCAAATGAGATCATTCGTGGTCTGACAACGTTAATTTTTTCTCTTGCACTATATTAGGGTCACAGCGGTCACAACATCCTATGTAGCATTACAGCTGTATAAAAAAAGAGTCTAATGGAGGAATTAGCCAAATTATTCGGAAGTATACTACAACACAGCTGCTAGCCTACCACTAACAGAATTGGTGCTCTTCCTTAACTCACTGGAGTAGCCACAACAATGGGATACTGATTCATGAGCAGAATTATTCATTTGTGAGCATTTAACAAGACTAAGAGTCTACAGCTATGCTAATGTAATCATGCTAACATGCTCACAATGACAACTCAAACATACTGATGTTTAGCAGGTAATGATTAGAATGTTCACCATGTCACCGTCACGCAAATTGCGTGTTAGCATGCCATTTGCTAATTAGCACTAAACATAACGCCATAAATGTACCAAATTTCATAGCCATCCATGCAGTAGTTGTTGAGATATTTCAGTCTGGACCAAAATGGTGGACTGACGGACCAACATTGCCATCCCTATAGCCACACCAATGGCATGGTTCAAAATTCACTCCTGAAACCTGCCAGTCTTCATAGTCTTCTGTGTACAGGAGGGAATTTACCGGTAACTGTACCACAAAGTTACACATGGACACTAACTCCACCTACAATATATTTTCCTAGAAATGTTATATGGTAAAAGTGAGATAGAAGGTAGAAAAGTGACGATATATTGATGAGTATTTAAAAAAAGAGTGTCTGTAGAGAAGCAAAGACAATATGGGAGATATGTCATAGCTAAAGTGGAGAAAACCTAGCCTGCATACCACATGTCTGTGTTTCTCTCTGGTCTGCAGGTCATATGATGATCTCTAACTACCTGCTCAACTACTTCCCTGGGCTGGACATCGAGAGGAGGAACTGTCACGGTTTCACAGCTTTGATGAAGGCTGCCATGCAGGGCCGGGCCGAGTGTGTCAGGGCTCTCATGCTGGCTGGTAATATATTTAAATAATTAAGGTCAATGTACATCCGCTGTAGAAAATTACATCTTGTTTGAAAACCTTTTTTCTAGCAATGTGTATGGGAAGTATTTGAGTAGAAATCTCCTTTGATGTATGGGTGAATGTACAAATGTAGAGCAGATTACAGCACAGCGTTAGTAACAGATTCTCCCTCGCATCGACCACTTCCATAACTCCTTCCAGGAGGTGATATTCAGGCACGGGACAACGGCCGCCGTATGACACCCAGGGAGTGGGCTCTCTTCACTGGTCGTTACGAGACAGCCTACCTGATGTATCTGCTGATGTCAAAGCCCTGTGCTGAGCAGTTCTGTGACTCCTTCTCGCTGGAGTGGCCCATGCTGGAGGTTAATAAATTCCTCGACTGCAGTCACACTATTGAATGCACAACATAATGCTTTTTATCCCCCTGTGAGAAATTCAATACAAGGATTCAACTTTTTAAAATTGATTCCTTTAAACTATAACATTTGATCTTGTGCAGGAGCTGGTGGCCCGAGAACCAAAGTCCTGCTGGCGGCGTTTGATCAACCTCCTCTCCTGCTGCCCTTATAGGTTGTACATCAACAACAAGGTAAACCCTGTGGATGATGGTGTTCTTGACCACATGGTCCGGATCACCACCGGTATCTCCAGTCCATTCATTGCCACATCTTGCCGCACGGTGTGTCCAGGCAGCCCACCGTGCATCGGGAAGCGTCGCCACGCCGTGCAGGAGATCCTGAGAAGGCAACGGGTAGCTGAGCTGAAGCGTCTGGGCCCAGACAGACTGAACAACTACAAGAGATTTTTCCAGAACTCACGGGTCCTCCTCATCCCCAAGGCGAGGGATCGGAGGGCCAGCCTCCAGCCGCAGCTGCTGAGCGACGTGGCCGCGGCTTCCACAGTGGCCATGAGACGAGCAAGTCTCTTGCCTCTGAATATGATGAGGAGAAGCAGCGTGCGGCCAGGCCTAGTGGTGCCCAAAGTGAGGCTCTGCAAAGCCCCGTCTCCGAGCTATGTGCCGGAAAAACTGAAAAAAAGCAGTAACCGCAACCAGCTCCAGATTCCCAAATGGAACTACAAGATGAAGAAAATAGAGAGGAGGCAGGCGGAGGAGAGACTGTTACCTCTGACAAGGAGGAGATGAGGGGAAAGGGCAGTACTACTGTGTGTTCACATTACCTGAGAAAGCAGGACATGCTGCAACTTCAACGAGCTTGAGTGTGTCTTGTTGGAAAGCCCTCACGTCGCTCCTACAACGCTCAGTGTTGCAGTTCTAGAAAAATTAACCTGAAGAATTGACTCTGTTAATGTGAATGTCAGTGCTCATTTTCATTTTTGTTAGCTGAGATTGACGACATTGTTGGATTTGTTGCCTTGCTTCTACTTGACGCTTCATTTGTGAGGCATAATTTATGGTGCAATGTGGGAGATACGGGAGCTCAGGAAAAAAAGATCCAAATACAGTATAGTATTTGTACATACATTTTTCCATGTTGGCAGCTTATATCTACGGTAAATTCAATGATACGTGGCAAAAGAACAAAAGACGGCGTAGTGTAAGGGTTTCAGTATGCTCCAAAGGAAGTGCTCATCAAATTGTCTAAAGTAGAGGTTTAGGCGAATATTTCATTTTCCAATCAGTCCGGACGCTCTGGCTGCTCAAATCGGATTTGCCTTTGGCGTCACTCGCAACGCAACACACAACGACATGCATCAGAATGGATGTAACCTGTACATCAGACAAACTCAGCGACGGAGGAGTTCTGCACGATGACAGCGCCATTGTTCGGAGGGCGAGATGAAAGATCTCCATTTCTCATTCTTCCTCGTTGGAAAGCCACGTCACCAGCGTACTTAGTTACTGATGCCTATGTCGTTACCACAGCAACCCATGCAGATATGTTGGTGATGCCTGGACACACAAATCCGATCTGATCACTTGCATATAGCAGTGCGGGCAGTCTGTCTCAAAGATCTGATTTGAGAAACACATCTGATTTGCCTGCAGTCTGAACTAAGCCTAAGAGAAACAGGAACAGAGGAGAGGCAGAGGTTACTAACATAAGGAAAAGGTTTAGGAAAAGAAAGACAAAAAAACAGCAACAAGACGAGATGTCATGCTGAGTTGGAAAGAATTAGTAAAGGACACATAGGGTAACAAAGGTTGTACAAAGTGAAATTTGACAGGAAAATTTACCAGAGAGGAATATCAAGAGGGGGGAAATAAGGCTTAAAAAGGCAGGAAGGTGACAGCAGTCGGTGGGATTTCACAGGAGGGAGAGAAGAGCTCTGACACGGCCAAATGAAGATAGGTAGCTGGCTGCTACAGCACATTGCCACAGGAAAGCATCGCTGAGCACACAGGAGGAAGCCACGAAGCCATTTTGCACTGATGCGTAGTACAACAGGTATTTGCAAGCAAGGGAAGAGCTTATGAGCGGTATTTGACAGCTGAGCTGAGGAGGCAGCTCAAACAGGCTTTGTAAGGGCTTTGTGGAGAATTGGAAAGGCAGAGCAAAAATAAACAGCTTAGTGCTAGACTGTGACTTGTTGACTTCCAAAATAATCACATGAGATAGTCCACTGCTACTGTCTGGTACTGTATGTATCACCTGCTCTGTGAAAAATGCATTTCAGGCCCACCATTAGTTGTTCCTGTGTAGGTACATGAGTATTTGAATTTTACTTCGGAATGGCAGTAATGAAAAAATCATTTAGAGGAGCTAAATACAAATACATTAAATATATTGCTACAAAATGTCAGTAAGGAAAAAGTATCTAATATGGCACTTTTAGTATGTAAATCTCTATAAAAGATGAATGAGATGGGTTTAGGACATATACTATATGGCCTATTAACTTTATCACCCTCTAGTGGCAACCAGTGGGAATTGCAACACAATTGTAAAGAAATGTTCATGACTGATGTTGAGAAAGCTAATAAATTAGCGCAGAGCAAACATTTTAATAAATAAAAAAAATATATTTTCAAGCTGTGGTGTGAGGCGTTTAGCACAGATTTGTTTCGGTCAGCTCACTTAATGCCCCTTTAATATTTAATCCGTCATGTAACCTGACAGACTTTGGTACCATGATAGTAAACCATGCAACACCAAAGGGGTGAATGAGCTCTGTACTCTTTTCTGCTGTTGACCTGTTTGACTCTGGGACTGAACTGGTATGGACCGGACCACCGTGAACTGTACTTCAGTGAACTGGAGACTGTTAAGGCCTCCCTCCATGGATCTCTTTGTATTTCTGCCAAAAACTGGAACTCTTAGGTAGCAAAACACGAGGCAAAATGCTGAGCAACAACATATTTCTACCACGTGTTCAACCATTTTTGGACTGGGATGGAATCTGACAGAGGATATCATCATACGTCATGTTGAGAGGATGGAGGATGGCCTGACAAATACATGTCACACCATCGTCTTCTGAGGAAATACTGTGATTCATACTTGAATGATGATATGGATATTTTTTGTACCTTCATTTCTCATCGATTGAGTATAATCCTGTATACCTTTCCTTTGATATATCTAAAAATACTCATGTAATTTTCACCATGGATACTGAAAGCTAAGCTACAATAAAGGGCTTATAGGTCATTTTCATGAACCTCTGTCATTCTGGGAGAAACTGTAAGGGGACATTTTTGCATAAAGCTGTAATGAAGCCTCTAATTGTGCAACGTCATTCTCTGTTTTTTCATTACACACAAAGATCATCCGAATGACTGCTGGCTGCAATAAACTTGTTTGTGATGCTCTGAGGCTGCCCAACTGAAAAATCACTTTAATATTACTACAGCGATTCACGATGTAGCCACCCTTCCACAATATTTAAATGTTAATATTCTTTTTTTTTCTTTAGTATTACCACTTCATCATGCAGTGACAGTGGAAGAAACCAGAAATGTAAAAGCAAAAAATACAACATTCTGTTAAAACTTTGTTCATCAGTGGTCTGAAATACATGTTTTGGCAGGAAGCGCAAAGTGATATGCTCTTTTCTCAAGGATGATGTCTGTGGTTGAAATGTCATGTTCATGAAAAACTGAAAAAGAACCAGTAAAATTCTGGAGGGAGTTTTGTGTACTGTAGACTCACTGTTAAACCTCAGAGTACTGAATCACTGCAGGGATCTCACACGTGGGAGCGTATCTATGTTCCCAGGGTCTTTAAAAAAACTTGAAAGAGTGTGGGTGGTTTTGTGGATAAACATTTACTCAAATTTGACTCAAACTCTTGTTTGTTTGATCCACAAAACAACCCAGAATGTTTTATTGCTGCATGCCATACCACTAGAACTGGGGAACATAGGACCTTGGGAACACAGGAATGACCCCTCCTATGTGACCAAAACCTTGGTTGTTGCCCGCAGTAAAGTTTAGAAATATCTGTCCTGGGACCCATAAAAATACTGTAAAAACATTTTAATGGACCCAGTAATTATACTGGGAACTTGCTTTTCAATGATCAATTACTGTGTGCTGAGGTGGAACATTTCACAAACCGCTTATACTTTACCTCAGCAGCAGAGAAATACTGTATGCTAGTAGGAAGGCAGCTTGAGGTAGGATTTATTTAAAGCAGCCTCCAGAGTCTGCAGCATGTTGTTTTTAACTGTAGGTGTCCTGCAAAAACATATTTGTGGTGAAGCTGAGATAAGGAAAAAGATGCACCTTCAGCCTACCTCTCATTTCTGGAACTGTGACTGACGCCTCGCCTGGGCTTTGTGCTGCGCTCCAATGGTGCATGTGTAATGAAAAACCCAAAGCTCTCAAAGATAGAGATCTGTTCCTGTGGTGGGGTGATCTGTCTGCAGAGAGCCATACAGAACAGGTCTCAGAGACTAAAATGGCCGCCACCCTGACCTGTGGGGCAGTTTCTCTAATGACCACTAGAGAGCGCTCGTGACCCTTTAGATGTCAATGTAGTTGCATGTAGCGTTAAGATAAACACATTTACTCACAGGTATGTACAGGCATTCGTGCACATGGCCCTGGACATTCAACCTTTCCTCTGTTCTCTCCTCTTCTGAAGCAGTGCAAAGCTTTCTGTGGCAGTTTTTCCATGTGTGGAAGATGTGGGCCATTTTCATACCATGTCATCTATTGCCCCTATAGTTGTGGTGTCTGAAATGTGCTGCAATGGAATAGTTAAAGGAATTTTATCTGTGTTCAAACCCAAATGTAAACAGGACAGGGCTGTAATACTTGAGTCCGGTCTCACAACATTTCTTTTCTCTCGATCTCTGTCTTATGGGTGTTTTGACTCGAAGTTCCCTCAGTCTTGGTCTTTGGTCTCTAGTAAGTCCAGTTGCCCGGCGTTGCTTGCCTGGCCTCGTAGCAGCACACTGGTGACTGCTGTAAGTCAGCTGTCAGTCCACCAGGATGCACAATTCTTCCATTTAAGCAGGTAATGCTTATTTTTCATCATGTATCTGCCATAACGACCAAGCATCTTCATTTCAGACATGTAGCTTTATGCACAAATGTGTGGAAAGGTATCAGAATTTCTGAATCAGAAATAGTTAGCTTGTAACATTAGTTTTTTCTCAGTTGTAATCACGATTTGGGGAAATAATGCAACATTAAGGTTAATTTACTTTGTTTCCTGTTCCTGTCACATCACAAACTTTTCAAAATCCAAAGAACTGTAGAATATTGAATATGCACTGTTTTGGTTTTTGGTCTCAGTCTTGGCTTGGTCTCAAACCAATCTGGTTCTCTTTCAAATATTTGCCACCCACCACAGCCCCTGTAGCCCATACCATACTCATGATATCATGCAAATAATAATAACAATAATAAAACTTGCATGTTTTTCAAGATGTTTCTGCTTATGTTTTTCTCTTGCATTACATTTTCCAGCAACTTAGCTCATCAGTGCACTGCGGAACTACAGGACCACACAACAATAACTGAGTAGTCTTTGTTAGTGAATTTGCATGTTGTACTGAAGGAGAGGAAAGCAAAGGCTGCATGGAAAGTGGGATTTTAAACAAAAACCTATGGTATGCTTTAGGAATACTGTAGAAATCTGTACATTATGCACAGTTACTGGTAAAATCATCAGCAACGCTGTCCTTAAACACACTGAAAGATACCACAACACACACTTTTTTTGGCAACAGAATAAACAACTCCCAAAGTCAGAGGTTCTTCGATGGTCTGTTTATATTTTTTGGAGCAGTTGCAATCTGTTTGAGGCAATAGAAAGATTCACAATTCTCTTTTTAAAACACGTTTGGTCTAGCAACAAAAAGGTCACCGACGTTATATCTCCATACAGGTCTTATAGTCAGGTTTTTTCTGCCTAAGGATCACAAGGACATACATAACGTTGTCAGTTCCCAGATGCTCACTAACAAATACAGTACCTCTGTTTTTCATCCAGTGTTTTTGTGGGGACAGTTGCATTATGAGTCATTTTTCAAGCATCGGAAGATGACCTCTAGGACTTCTAAACAGCAGTGGGTAGGGAGAACCAGGGTCTGTTGTCAAGTTTTACAATTTAGCCTTTCTCACATAAAAAACATTTGAACAAAATAATAAATTTACCATTTAGTTTCAGATTTACCAACAACAAACACTCGTGCATTCATGGGTGCAGCTTTTGCTATTTAGCATCATGAGGCAAACTGATCAGAATTGGGGGTTTTCAACACACTTTTAGGAGGAATCAAACTTGTGATCTGTTATGTAATTTAAAAGGGTCACCTGTGACATGATCCGAACTCACGGCTAATGATCAATCAGTTTTGTTATCAATGCAAAGGGGGGAACAAACATTTTGTGCACAGTTAAAATACAGACATATTGGAAATACTTCTCACTGATGTAGCACCTTTTTAGACTGCTTTAGTGACAACGTGGATCCCTGGGCCCTGGTCTACTCTACTCCACATAGCAACAACATTACTACACAAAGTCGACAATTTAGTGTGTTGACCAGAAAATAAAATGTGAACAAAATTCCTACATGTAGCTGTTTCTTTTTTTTTTTTTTTTTTTACAAGTCTTTTTCCATAATGTTGCTGCTATAAGTGACATCCACATCTGCACATAAAAAGTATATATTTATATTTATATAATATATATCCGTACTCTATTAACAGTTTTGTCTACCATGAAGTTAGAATTGCCACCCATCTCTCAGAAAAGTTTTTTTTTTGTACTTCAAACATTGATTATTTTACAACACAGAAATCAACTAATTTTGTACAACTTTGGAGGAAGCGATGCTCTGCCTGGTCACAGTCCCTCCGTGGTTTTCTTTCTTTGTTTTTTTTCTTTTCTTTTTTTTTTCAAGTTTTATTTTTATGTTTTCCTCCCCAGTTCCAGTGCAGTTAGACAGTTTTCATCCCAGTAAAACACAGTTTAGAAAAACCAAAGCATTTACAAACTGGCATCGCTAGAACCGCAAGGATGCTCAGCTGAGAGCTTCAGCTGAACTTGGACCCTTTAACACGCCCCTATCCTTCCCCCCTGCCTTCTTCAGCTGAGGGGGAAGTAACGCTTGTTTGGCACGGTTATATACACAATGAGCACAGTTCACTCAAAGCAAGGGGTCATGGGAACAAAAAGGGGATTTGAGGTGTTACTGTGGAAAGATGACCGCCAAAAAAACCAAAGCTTGCCTCGAAAAAATGAGAGTTTTGTCACGGAAAAGGCTGCTCAACTGTTTGAGCCTCTCCTCAGCTATTTTGGCAGCTGTACTGTCAGCTACTCTGTGAAAACTATCTGTAGGGCAGTAAAAGGAGCACCGTGACCTACCAGAATTGATGCTTCAATACCTAACTCATATCCAGTGTTTCACATTAGCGCCGCGTTGACCACCGTCTGTAGCAGTGATATGAATTTAGAAAGTCTGAGTGCAGATACTGTGTGTATTTGTGTGTGTGTTCAGGTGGGAGGTGGTTAGTGAGGAAGTGAGGTTGACCCAATGGCGAAAGGCCTGACATGACACAGAAAATAGTGCAATGTACAGTACACAATGCATCTCCGTAAATGTACAGTGTACGTCAAATACTATACAACCAGAATCGAGAATTAAAAAAGTAGAAACACAACAAAAGAAAGAGAAACAAAACAAAAAAACTGTTACAAATGACAAAGTCCAGAAGCGTTCTTTGCCCAGAGGAGGATACATCACACTGAAGCCATAGAGAGAAACAAAAGTTTGTGTGACAGACGTCCTACAAGTCCTACAGCTCTGCTTCTTGTGCTTCACATTACTAAAAGCCATGTTGCTATACCACATATTTACAGGTCTCTCCTGGGTATCTCTCACACGTTCCATTCGCAATCCAAAACCTTCCGTCTTCGAGTCCACTGATCCATTTTTCTCGTTCATTGTCCTTCTTCATCTCCATATATTCCCCACCTTTTCTTTCATTCCCTTCGTGTTCTATTTCATCATGTCCATCCCTCTTACGTTCTGTATCCAGAGGCCTTCAGGTGCAGGAGGTCTTTCTGTCTGCTGAACCTTCTAGCAGTAGTTGATCACAAACTAAACACAGAAAGAAAATGTGTCTGTCGGTTTTGTTGGTGGTGTGCATGCACATGCATGGCTGCTCCTCCGTTCGCTTCTGTTCCTCCTTTGTCCCCTCTACCTCCTCCCTCAGATGTCTCTGAAAGGAGTGTAATGTCTTAGATTTTCTCCTCATGTCTCTTTTCCTGTACTCCACCCTCCCCCTCCGTCGTCTTGCTACCTATGATGCTACTCAGGAACTACAGGGGAGGATGGGGAGGGAGGGAAACTGTCCTCTGTCTTCCTCTTTTTAAACTACCACCTTCACTGTTCTGTTTTCCTTCATCCATCCTTTCCTCCTCCTCCTCCTCCTAATCCTCCACCCTCGTCTCCCCTTAGACCCAGGAGTCTGGTGAGGCTGGATAGTGGCTGGTCTCATAGTTGAGCTCGCTGTAGGGGCGCGAGGCTGAGTAGAAGTCTACATAGTTGCCGGTGGACTTGAGGCCCTGCAGGTGCATGTTGAGTTCACCCTGCGGGGGGCGCCCTCCTGCGTGAACCTGGTTCTCGTAGAAGGCCTGGTCCTCGTAGTTGACGCTTTCGGGCGGGGGAGGGTTTTGGAAAGGAGGGTAGGGCTCTGAAGGCAGGCCTTGAGAAGAGATCTGTAAAAAAAAGCAAAGATCATTATTGAGAGAAGAGCGAGACGGCTAGGCACAAATCATGAAGTGAGGTCCATTTGCCGTGCACAAGTGTTCTAAACTGACCTTTAAAAGATTCATAGAAATAAAGGGACAAACGATCGAGGGTGTGCAGACAGCTACGAGTCAGAAAGCACATTGCCACACAGTACTGATAGCTTTCAGACAATTTAGCATTAAGAAATAATGCACTTTGGGAAATTATTCATTCACATTCAGATTGACATTTAAAAGGGCAATTTCAATGTTTTTGAGCAAACTTTTTTATAACACACCAGACAGGGGTAGACATCTGCCATCTCTAGCTAGCATGACACATGAAATTCCAGTGACTAATGGCAGCTAGTGGCAGTGAAAATGCTAACCCAGACTAGAGTTCTGCACGGGTCGAAAACTGAGACCCAAAAGTTTTCCGGACCTGACTCGACTGAACCTGACTGGTACTGCCAAATTTTGAGAATCGAACCTGGCCCAAACCCTATCCATGTACTATACATGTATTTCATCCATCCCTGACTGTTAGCTTACAAGGCTAATTAAAGGTGTTGGCTACACTTTGTCTCTTTTTCCCTTTTTCCGTTGGGCATTGTGTATCTAGACGCAGGTCTGGCACAGTCAGAGAAAGAGAGAAATCTCGACTCTTTACGGAACTTAACTGTTGGCAGAACCCTAACCAGGCTACACAAAGTTAGCTCCTTTAGGTAGCGAGAAATTACTTGTGTGTGTCCAGGTCCATTAACAGGCAGAACAGGTTTAAGAGCATGGAAGCCCTCTCATGTATATTAGCAATGCTAGCATTCATGCTGTTTGCCAGCAAAGTATACCAGCTAGTTGGGCACATGCCGTATCTCTAGAGCAAGAATGCATCAAATTAGATACCTGCAATGTATATAAAAGCTTGTCTTACATGAACTATGTCATTAGAGCTGAAATAAAAGTTTCCAGTTCATCAGATGTGAATATTTGCTGGTTTTCTTACTCTTATGTGATAGAAAACTAAATACATAGAGTTTTGGACTGAACTTGGGCTCTGGGGAATTGTGATGAGCATTTGTTTACTATTGTTTGATATTGTGTAGTCCAAATGCTCAACTGATTAATAGAAAAAATAATTGGCAGATTTATTGGTAATGAAAGTAATCATTAATTGCAGCCCTATATGTCAATACAGGATCTAACAAGTCATGAAAACAGACTCTGCACACCTGTTGGTGATGCATTTTCCATCAAAAGCCATCAGTCTCCCACCTCAAGCAAATGTGAATTAGCAGCAACCATTTTGGTCAGTTCAGTACCATTATTCAGTAACAGTGAGTTGTCTATTATAAATATGTGTTTCTAAATGAAGTTTGCTGTAACAAAGTACAACAAGATGGCTGGCTGACCTCATAGCTTGTTTAGCTAGCTGGCAATATGGCATCTAAACACAAAATGGATTTGATTGATCAGAGGTGATGGCCACCAGTGGCGTCCATTGTTGTGCACTGCTGTGAGACTGCCAAGCTGTAAATTTAGAGATACAACCAGCCTCAAATATCGCTGCCAAAGGGTGTGATGGGTAATATGAAAGGCTTTTACTGGCAACAATGCAGAATCGAATGCCAAACCCTGAGAGCAATTCACTGCAGTATTCCTATAAAGCATAAATGGGGCTCTATAGAAGTTTATAGTGACCTTTTTGGACTTCATAGTATTTTTATCCCCTTTGGTGTCACTATTAAATTCCCATACAATAAAGGGACTAGTTTTGCTGCAATATTTTTTAAGGTTACTATACAGCTGTTCCTTCTCTTTAAGGTGATATGAGTCATAAAGAGGTAAGAGGAGCTTGCAACGCAGCATGGAAAACACCAACATCAAGAGATACAGATGCAAAGAAGGGCAAGAGACTGAAAGAAACCTCTTCTAGTCTATCAGATGCTAGTGTTGTGGGTCTCCCTCAGAGGACCTGGGACACCTAAAAGTTGAAATGTAATAATAAATTGGCCTTTGGTATTTTCATTTTTAACGGCAACACATCCTTGGTGTGTTTTCCATGACTAATGCCTTCTTCTACCAACTGGTAGCTTATTTAAATGACAGCAAGTGGTGGTAATTCATCACATAAAGGGAATACTTAGAGATCAAAGCTCGGGTCTTTCTGCTAGCAGCACCTGTCTCCATAAAGAGAGGGGTACAACAACAGTGGTACATGTAATGTAATTATGAGCATTTTGGACACAGAAAAGTGACTTGTCGTACCTGATTATACTTCAGGTCATCGGTAGGTGACACGTATGCTCCTCTGAGTAGCGTGGAAGACCCACCGGAGATTTGACCTGCAGAGACAGAGGGGAGGAGGACTTCAGATGAATGCTTGCTCTGAGCCATTTATTCAGATATTACTGTAAAGGCAGGGGGGTGTGGGTACGCTGTCGGTGTTATCAGGTGGACATGACAAATCTTTCATTAAGAATAAAAATTTAAATGACGGATGATGATGATGATTAAGGAGAGCTTGGAGCTCAATGTTTCCCCCACAACAGCTGCTGTCAGTGTGCACAAATGTCTGCAAACATTAACATAATTAACACTGAAAACCATGATGAAAACAACATTAAAGCATTGTATTGATGAAAATATCACATTTGGAGCAAAAACTGACCTATAGTGAGATGTATCAGATTTCTAACTTGTTCACTTTTTTGTCTGATTTTAACTGATAAATTGTAGAATTTGGATTGTTGAATAAACAGGTTGATTTCCTCTAGAACAGAGGTTCTCAAAGGCGGGCCTCCCCAGGGGGGCTCCAAACAGTTTCAGGGGAGGCTCAGTGAATGGAAGTGAAAATATTACATTAGTTATGAAAAGGAGATCACATAGAATAGCCTAAATGTGTGTGATTTGGTTAAAGAGATAGTTCAGAGATACAGTAGTTTTGGGGAATTTTACTGTTGAGTCAGAAACTAATAAATGCCTCAGGACAGACCTTTTTATATATTTGGTGTGGTCTGACGCTGTGTCAAACAGCAATATTAGGCTATCTTTGCTCAATTGTTGAATGTCTATTGGATCAAATAACATCATCATGATCCCACAGGCATCCAGGCATATCTGAGGGGAGGCCCACAGACAAAAGTTAACATAAAAAGAATTGTTTGACATTTTGGGAAATAGGCTTATTTGCATTCTTGCTGACAGATGAGAAGATTGATACCACCCTCAATGTCTGTATGCCAAATATGAAGCTACACCCAGCAGCTGATAAGCTTAGCTTAACACAAAGACTGGAAATGGGGGACAGCTAGCCTGGCTCTGTCCAAAAGTAACAAAATCCTTCTATCAGCACCTCTAGAGCTCACTAATTAATACCTTATGTCTTGTTTGATTGTGTTTTTTATGGGGGTTAACCAGCAGAGTAACCAGCAGAGACTGCAGGAAGTCACTGTGCTCGGCCAAGTAATAGTCCAACACAAAAACTCCCCCCAAAAAACACTATGATTTCTCTGTGTATTACACAAACAAAAAATTCTAGAGGTGCTGGAGAATGTCTTTTTGTGTCAGACATGCAGTATGGAATTCCTACCCGTCATGGCGTCCTTCCGGGATGTGTGCTCGCCCTTGTTGCCATGGTAACTGGCATTGCCAGTCGACTCGTAGTCTGCCTTCCTCTCCTTCAATGCCATCATCTCCCTGGGGGAAGCAGGGGCGCTTGCTACACACACACACACACACACACACGATTCATCATCAACACATTATCAGTTCACTTTTGGATTCATAAGGAGCACATTGCAACAGAAAAGACAAGTATTTAGGCTACACTGGAGTCCTTTCATAGAAGAAAGGCCAGAGTGATTTGAAACTTGAACTTGTCACATTGGCACTGCATAATTTTATTGACAATAATGTAAATTATTGTATGAAGGTTTTAATAAGCAAATGGTACTGTAAACTGCATTACTTGCTCCTCTTTGCAGTTGTATGTTTCATTGTTATGTTTTTGTTTTACTTGTGTATGTATAAAGGCAATAAAGACTAAAGTGATATAAAAAAAAGAAAATTGTACTTTTCTGAGCATCTGAGGTTTTGTATTTACCTGCCTGAATCTCAACTAAGGCACAGCACTCTGAGACTTCACTATATGTATTTACTTCTAACCATCACCCTGAAATGAGTGAAAAACGGGGGCACTGGGTGCTGTTTGTAGTGGGTGCCAGGGTGTAATTTCAAAGAGGTAAATACTGAGTCATCCCTCCTCCCTGCATCTGATTTACTCTTGCCTTTGTCTTCTCCTTCACTCTGTCTGGCTGCAGGCCACTCTCTCTCCCTGTATTTACTACATGTACATGTTTTCACTCATCTTAAACTCCCACTGGCCTATCAATCTCTGTCTGCCTTGGCATTGCTCACCCAAAAAAAAACACTTGTACCAAACAGGGCCAAATTGAAAAAAGTATTGTAGAAAATACACACACACAAACACAGTTGGGAGAAAATAATAAATGCTGGACTGAGGGGTGGGGGGTGGGATCAGAGGCAAAGATAATGAGTTAGATCTGGTTAGCCATGTTGGAGGAAACCTGGCTATTGATTCAGTGCCATATGGTTCAGTAACGTTCCCTCTAATATTCAAATCATTATCAGCAGCCTTTCACATAGAAGCTGCTGGCTATGATGCAGCCTGCCAGCCTGTTTGTGTGGCTGCATCTGTCTCTTTGTCTCTTCCCTCTTCTTCTGTATATTATAACGCAGTTAGCACTGATCCATACGCTCATTAATGCTCTGCTAATATAACCAGTCTATTGTAATGGCGGCACCTACATGGCCATTTATCCTCTGCCTGCCGCTGCGGTAAACAACCATTGTGGAAACGTACACATTCCTAAGGCTTAACAGCAGAACGCTTTCTTTTGTATGTGAAGAATTTACACAGCAGTGAAATTAAACAAATGGCTCGATGGGCCATCTGCTTGCACAATTGTGAACTGAGAAACAAAATAGAAAATGTGAAATTACTTTCTAAGTGTTTATCATTTTGCCACTGTCAGTTGACAGCCTCATAAATCCAGTTCTGGTGTTTGTTTATAGGTGGTCCCATGAAACCCATTCAAATGCTCTCACATACAGTCATTTCAAATTGGTGTGAATTATGTATTGGCTAACAGAAACAGAACAATATATCTCCGCAATGTAGGCTTTTATAAAAAAGCATACATTACATTCAGTCTCATGAAATATCATGGAAACAATGCAACTTGTCTGGTAATATATTTATTGCAGAACTGATACTATAGCCTCTTTCAGGCATGCACCACGTTACGTGATGTGATGGCAATTTTACATACCGGTCTCATGTCTGAATGAGCGCCACAACAACGTCACAACAGCAATCTTACTTTCTTTCAATTTGTTGCATTGGAGCCAGGTGCAACACCCTGTACAACATACTTCTTAAATATGTCTTTTAGCTGCATGTACTGCAAGAAACCTTTTGTTAAGTATCAGCTCAATGAATGGTAAAATATTCCCATTCTTAACAATCTGGCCCAGTTTTGGAGTTGCCATATTTCATTCATTTAAAAGTGTCTTTCCCCTAGCAGTGAGCATAGACTGTATATAAAGATGGACAACGCGTCTCCACTGTCATTTGGAGTCAGAGTCTGCACAGTAGTGTTCATCGAGGTCCCGCCCATACACCCGCCCGAACCAAGTTGTCAATCATGATGTCACACCCCCTTTTTTTATAGCATCAAAAAACTAATTAAACCCAATATTATCAGAAAAATGTACACTTGAACAAACATCAGCGTGATAAGAACTACCTGTGACACCACTACCAATGACAGAAACCATCTTTGGGAAAAATGTATTTGACTTTACTCTGTACTTTGATTTTTTTAGTTTGGCCCATGTCCCATCCGCTAACATGGAGGGGGCGGGGCTTATGACCTCTTCTACTACTGCACTATATACGGCTTCACTTTTGGGGAGCTGTCATGTCGTCCATCTTTATATACAGTCTATGGCAGTGAGCAAAGGATGTGCCCATAGTGGACGTGAGGGAAATACATAAGAGGGTTCTGACTCACTGCCTTGTGTATGCTCAGTAGAAGGGATATTTTCCATGACAAGACAAATAAAACGTATAAATATCCGGTACCCCTAAACCCCCCCATTCTAGGCATATTGAGTTTTTTTGATGAATGGTTGCATACAGTATCAGAATGATATAAGTTACTGCCTCCCCAGAGGGAAAAGGATGTATCTGTAAAACAGTGGGATTCAATTATGCAACATTCAAACTACCTATCAAGTTGTGCAAGGTATAAAACTATACAGATAATCATTTTTAGCACAGATGCAGCTCCACTGAAATGAAAGAAAATGAGCCACAATATATCAGATCATTGTTGCTATGGCTGTGGTGAGAGGGGCTCACTTATATACATCTACTGAAGAACCCAAGATTTTGGGTTGGTGTCAATGAAACCTTAATTTCAACAATGCAAGGGCAGAAACTTTTTATGAGGCATGGTGCAAGGATTTAACTTGACAGCAGAATAATTTGTCGGTAGCCACCGTAGTGTGAAGGTTGAAGCAGACTTCAGCTTGTTCGGAGCGGTGTTTGTTTGACTGGACTGGACTGATGGAAAGAGTGATAGAGGACAAAAGGGAAAGACAAGAGAGCCGGGGGAGGGGGGAGAGACTCACCTGATCGATTGTTGGGTGAGGTCCGTACAGGAGAGATGGACGGAGTACGAGAGGAAGAATAAGGTCGCTGTCTGTCTCTCTCTATTGTGGAGGAAGAGCCGACAAAATGATACTGGGAATAGCCATCCTGAAGAAGAGAAGACAAGAAAGGTAAAGTAAAGGAAGAAGAAAAGAGATGATCTACATGCCTCGCAATGGAGTCATCATTAGTCCAGTTATTATTTCCAGTGTTAATACAGCCAGAGCACATTCAGCCATGCGGACTTTACCTTTTTGTAGAGGCTGCGGAGGTCTCTGTATTGCCACATGCTGTTCAGGACTTGAGACGCTGCTTTCACCACTTTAGGACTATGTCTGGGAATTCAGCAGAGGGGAAGAAAACACATACAGTATAAAGCTTGACTGTCCTTTGTTTCATGTTGTGCTAGTGGGAGCTATAAAAACATCACAATGCAGAATAATGAAGAAACCGTTATTACGCAGAGACACTAAACCAGCATGTAAAGCATCTTCTCACTGCAGCCTCCAAAGAAGAAAGACGACCAAAGCTGCAAAATGAAAATGTCTTCTTTATCTCCTCAAATATGGCACTTACATTGTACTGAGGCCAAATTGCATAATTGCTTGGTTGATTGATTGATTGGCCAATATTTCATTCTGCATCCTCCAGGGTTTGACTCAGCTGACTAATGGCTGTGGGTTTAATTGGCTCATATGGCCTTATCAGCGCCTAGGAAATGAAACTTTATTTCTTCAAGACATTTTGCTAAATGTTATTGTTTTGTATTCTGTGATTGCATATCAAGGTCAGGCCTTGCAGTGATGTAAAACAGGGAACTTCAAAATGTTCTTTGAAGAACAAGACATTTAAAAGAAAAACAAAATTATGTGTTTATTAATGGCTTTATACCTTCAGTATGTCTAAAAATGACTCTAATGGTTTATACTTACAGAAATTAGTTTTAACCTATGATTATTCACACAGCATTTTAGAAAATGAATGCAACTTTTAGACGTAAAAGTAAGAACCAAATTTCCCATCTGCCCTACAAAGGCAAAACGCAGTAACTACATATTTAGTAAAGATTTAATTAGCCTAAGACCTGAATCTGACGTTACTATACAAAAAAATATCTCATAGAAATGTATAATTTCTGTGAAAGCAGCTTATTAAATAAGCAGTAACTACAAAATGGAGCTAAAAGCCAACTAGAAAGCTAAAGCAAGAGAGCTATGTCATGTGTAAGGTAGCTAATGAGATAGCTAAGAATAGCCTTAACTAAAGCTAAATAAAATGAAATTTACTTAGTGATTTTCCCTAGCTGTTATCTGTAAATGAAAAGTATCCCAGTACATCAGTTAGTTATTCCACATAATTAAATGAGCAAGTAGCTAAATCCAATCATGACAGAGTAAAAAATCCTAGCTAAAGTGCTGCTAAAGCTAACTAGCGTAGCAGATCTCAGTAGCTGCTATCTCAGCTTTTGACTCTAGCGGAATGAATTGGTAAGGCTACCTTTAAATTACATACTTAAATGTATTAAATGTAAATGAATTTATAATATTGGTTTCAATAAATATTAATGGTAGACAGACACCTAGCAAAACAGAGGTACATTTAATTCCTATAAGCTATGGACTGTAAATAATCAAAATAAAGGTTATTTTTTAATGGAACTGGTTAAAATCAAGCCCCCAGGAAGAGCGCCAGGCTTTGAAGCCAATTTGAGATAGTGGCCAAACCGTGTAATTACAAATTCCGGGCCCATCACGTGATGCACACTGGCCCCAAGACACTTTTTCCCATAGACTTACATTGGGAAAGAGACGTCTGTAAATCAGCGGATAATTTTTTTTGAGGTACAACAACTAGCCAGTATGAACACTTAAATAGCCCTTATTTAAATCATTATGTCCTAAAAGTTGTAAAATGCATAAATAGCCGAATCCAGAGTTATAGAGTGACTGCTATTCTGTGAGTGAGCCTGAGACGGAGCGGTAGGGAGGCGGGGCTAAAGGAAGTGCTAGTGTGCATGCTCCAAGACCCATGAGACCTAGCGGTTTGGAGGCGGGGTTAAAGAAAAGCTAGTGCACTTGCTCTATGGGCCAAGAATGCGGAAGCTGTGTGGAAGATCTGGGTAATTTTATACCCAGGAAGTCGAACATTTTTGGCTTCATGCGCTACTGAGAAGCTTTCATAGGAATGAACGGGGCCCTGCCTCCGACACTGTATCCAGTTCTCTTTATACATCCATGGTTAAAATGGACAGGAAATCTTAAGATTATTCAAAGGCAGAGTTTAGTATCTCAATTCTTTGGTATTATGTAGGTTCTATAGCTTTTTGGGTAAATTAATCAGCCTTAAAAGGTATAAAATGAGTTGTTACTGCTTTCTGCTTTAGTAAGACAGAATAGATATCTAGATATAAGGGACACTATATTGGCAGCATGCTGAAAGCTCATTGATGAATCACAGGCTTAAATTGCAGGTAGTCTAAGACACATGCCAAGTAATCACAATGTCCCCAGTTTCATTTGGGCTGGGGACCTTTGTTGCACGTCACCCCTCTTGCTTTCTCCCAATGTTTCCTGTCTGTCTCCACTGTCAACTGTCAAATAAAGGCAAAATGCCAAAAAAAATGTAGGTGTGCAAGTAAACAGACAGGCCAAACTTTCTTTTGGACCTTATTTTCTTTGGACTGTTTTGACTGCTGACTCATAGCTCTAAAACAAGCACACAAACCTTTACTTTCAGCCTCCTCCTGCCTCACCCCTGTGACTCTGCTGCATGATCTCTCCACTCCTTCTCACCATAGCCATGTTCCAGTCCTTTCTTATTCCACTTACTTCCACTGGACCCATGAATTTGTCTACATCCCCCTCTTGGCCCACTCCACCAATCAACGTCCTTATCTTCATGCCTAAATATCTCTTTCTTCACACCCCCGTACACCATGCATCACTCTGTTCCACCTGTTTGCTATGTGCTTTGCTAAAGAGCAAATAACCAAATGTATCTTCTTCTTATAGAACAGCAGGCTGCCTGATTAGCATTAATATGTGTGCATTCCACAATCACTATTCAGAAATATGGAGACAATTAAATACAGATTATCTCCAGTCCAGCTGTGCATTCTGACATGTGGTTCAGGAGTCTGTGTGATGATAGGTGTATGCTGATGTGTGATGTTTTTCACAACATAGAATTATGCTTAGAAACATCCAATCACAGAGCTTAAGATTTTGGTGGTTGCAATCAGAACAAATTCAGTTTCCGATTCTGGATCAATTCTGAATGAATTCATGTCAACTACATGGCAGTGTTTTGTTTTCAATTGTAACTATGAGGCAATGTCAAGATGCGCCTGTGGTTCTTGTCTTGTCTTCTCATGGGTTTTATAGTCTTTAGTCACATTTGACATATTGATTGAGGGGGAAAAATCCCCTCTGCGTTCTTTCTAATATCAGTTTGTAATGATGTTGCTTGCTAAGAACACTGCCCCATGATGGTACCCACAACCTCATTTTCTTCTAAAGTTTCTTCTTATTCTTTCTTTTCAACCTCTTCGCCCTGACAACATCTTCCCATTCGGCTTACTTGTCTCCTTTGCTGCGGGCGATGCCGATAAGCTTCTCGATGCCGCCGGCGTCCCTCAGGGCCTTGGTGTTCTCCATGTTCTTGGTGATGACCTCATGCAGTGCGCAGCAGATAGCCGTGATGGTGTCGTCCGACATGGTCTTCCCTACCAGGCTGCTGGTGTTGCCGCCTCCTCCTCCCCCGCCGCCGCTGCTGTTGTTGTTGTTGCTGCCTCCGGGCAAACGGTGCACCAGGTCCCTCATGGCGTATTTACCTGTGGGCATGGTGGGTAAGAGTGACAGGGTTGGTGGGAGTGGGGTGGAATAATGTAGGTTCAAGGTGGAAGGAGGAGACAAGGTGGAAATAGGAATGAAAGAAAGACAATATGAGCTTTTGTTATGCTAACTTTGATCATTATTGTATGTATAATGTTTTTTGGCTAGACCTTTAACATTAATGCCAATAAAACTGGCTGAATTAACCTGAACATTTGGGATACTTTACAACACAACATCTATTTTCTACTAACTTCACCCATTAGTAGAAAAATGTGTAATGCTGAACTTGACTTATATCACTTATATGCCACTTTTTACTTTACTTTAGTCGTTTTGATGCAGAATATAGTGAAGGTGGGAACTGTAGGCGAATGAAAAATGACACCCTCTCTGGAGAGATAAAGTTCAGTAACTACCTATCTAAAGATCCATGTCAATTCTATTCTCCAACCTTACATCGTTTTGAGAATAGCTAGTTGATTTGATCTATAAAATAATATAAATAAATATATATTTGGAATCAGAAAGTGTTAAACCTTCCCCTGCTCCCCCCCAAATTTTAGACTACCCTCACTTACCCTCACCCCCTAATAATTTTCGTACAGTCCCTAAGTCGACAGTCTAAGTCTGTTCTTACCTTATAGACCTATGAATGCTAAAACTCCCAGCTACGAGTGAGAAAATACAGCCTGGCTGGTTGGCTTTCAGACAGTCATGATGACATGGCCACGTGATCTAACACTGACTGACTACATTTCCCATGACGCCCCAGTACTGCTGTCAGGCAATCTTGTCCACTCTGCCCTCTGCCCCTCATTCTGAACAGGTCCTCCCCCTGGGGGGGTGGTGGTGGTGGGGCCGCGTCATGACCCACTGACAGCTCCCAGCCACACTATATATGTTTTCCTGTTGTCAAAATCCCGCTGGTGCATGAAGCATATATACTCCACATTATTTTGATTAATAGCTTTAAAAAGCACAATTCTCTCCAGATAATCAAAGTGATTCACACATATGAACTGGCTTATTACAGTAAGTTATCAAACATTATTGAACCATGTAAACATCTTAATTGCTTAATTGCCATATACTCGCAATATTGCCAATATTATTGGAAATATTACAAACATACAAACACTGAAAGTGAAGCTCTCAATCCAGTTTGTAACATTGCAGCAATAAAACAACAGTTGGCTCACAGCGGACCTGTCTGCGCAGACAGTATTGATATTTACTGCTGAAAGCTCTGAGGACGCAACTACAGAATATGTTGTGTCTCTAATGCAATTTCATCATGTTAACACTACGCAAGTGAGGGCAGGACAATATGTCCTATCAAAATATACATGCATGGCCTGTGGCAGCTATACACATGAATGGTTGCATTCACATACTTAGACAGCACGCACACACAGACACGGCTTAGCTCAGAGCCTCAAGCATCAGACAGAGTAGGTGGAAGGAGGCATGAGGTTGTTGCTATGGGGACCAGCAGAAAAGCAGAGTTTATTACAGACATCACTCGGCCTCCAGTGGAGAATCAAGCATCAAACGATCTGTCAGAGCAACACTACTATCTGCTTAAAGAAGGAAACTATCTGAATATCTGCATTCATACACACAGAGATTATAAAGGAGTATATCTCTTTTTTTATTAAAGACAAATCCACAAACCCCACTGCCAGTCAGCCATACCTAACAGCAATAACCCTCTACACAAAGTTAACAGCTCCTTCTAAAGAATTACTGCTAAACATGTCTACTTAAACAAGTATCATATTCAATATTAAAGCAAGTGAGTAATCCTGCAAGTAGGTCAGGATAACTGCACTTGTTTTAAATGACATTATCTTCAGTTAAGGCAGAATTAAGCACATTACTCCTCTGTATAAAAAAATGACACTCAAATAATGTCCATTGGCAGACAATTTTTCCGTGTCACCTTTTTTCCAGACTGTGTATCTTTTGTTTGTTGTGAATTAAACGACTCACCAATGAGCTCCTTGTTCCTGATGTCCAGGGCCATGTTTCTCAGCGCGGTGGCCACGGCACAAACCACCCGGTCGTTGTCTATCCTCAGCAACTCCACCAGGATAGGGAGGCCCTTCTCCTTACGCACTGCAGCCCGGATATACACCGACCACTGGGCAGGATAGTGGGAAGGGAGGGGTTGGAGGTGGACAGAGATTTGTTTTTTCCTTTTTTCCTTATTTCTAGTGTATTCTGATTGATCTTCCATGGCTAACTCCTACTTTACTGTTATAGGTACAGTATAGGGTGTTTCTTGGTTATTCTTTTCCTATAGAATATCATGGCACTTTTTGCAATACTAGAAATTTACATGACATAATGTAATATCACAGCTGAAGACCACCGCACTTTGAAACATGTAAGGATTGATTTTCAAACAAGACTAAGAGTCTACAGGCATGCTCTGTAAGGCTGTAATTAGGCACAGCAGTGCTTTGAGATCATGCTAACGTCGGCATGCTAACATGCTCACAATGTTAACGCTAACATGTGGTGGTAAGCAGGTATAATGTTTACCATGTTCGCCATTTTGGTTTAGCATGTTAGCATGCTCACATTAGCAAATTAGTACAAAGTACAGCAGAGGCTGTCATTAGTTTTTCAAGTATTTGGTCATTAACCAAAGTGTTTAATTTGACCTGATAGCACTGGATGAAAACTCACTAAGTGATCGCAATTCATCCTGAGGGGAACATGGATGTCTTGAATCATATTTCATGGCAATCAATCAAACAGTTTTTACTTAAAACCAAAAAATGTCAACCTCATGGTGGCGCTAGAGGAAAAGTCAGAGGATCGCCAAAGCATTAGGATTCATCCTCTGGGAAAAATTTCATGGCAATCCATCCAATAGGTGTTGAGATATTTCAGTCTGGACCAAAGTGGTGGACCAACTGACAGGCAGACCGACCGACCGACCAACATTGTCATCCCTAGAGCTATGCTGCAAGCAAGGTTTAAAAAGTATTTCTTTAATATTTTTGGATAGCATAATTTGACAGATAATTTGATAGTGAACTTGGAAAAGTCTGACAAAAAATCTCAACATAAAGTCCACTTACTTGATGTTTCTGAAGCTTTGAGCCACATCTTGTGGCCTTCCCCAGCAAATGGAGTTGTTTAGTTGTCATGGAGATGTTTTAGTATCTTGTTATGTAACCTACGTATGCTGAGGAAGGCCATGTGATGGAAACATCAAATATGATATCTTTTTTGTCAAATTGATGATACTGTATTCACCAGCATTTTCTAAATCATTTCTATTTCATGAGAAAAGGCATCTGGCAAGTGCAGGATTAATGTTAGAATTTGCCCAAAAGCCTGATACTGTTCACATGCAGTCGGCCTAAACCAAAGTGCTGTCTATCAAGTTAACTGACACACAGTTAAATAGCAATGAGGCTGGAAAATGACATCTAAAGCAGTCATAAAGGTCCCCTGTATAATTTATGTCATTGTCTAAAACATATTGATGTAATTGCATTTATTCTGACTTGAGTCTTTTAGAAGCCATTACATAAAAGCGTTGATTTCAAAGAGATGTGTACCAAATGGTGCATGACGAAATTTGAAAGGTCCAGTAAGTAAGGTTTGCTATCCCACAGCACAAAACGACCAGATTATGGGGGTTGTTAGGGTTGTTATTTTGCCGTGTGCTCTTTGTACACTTTTTGGCACCCACTGGAATTTCAATACACTTTTGCAGATGCCCTTTAGTATCACAGGGACATAGACACAGTACTGAGTCCTTACCTTCCAGCTGCCAGCAGCTAGGTTCTGCAGAGCCCCAGCTGCTCCCTCCAGGGTGTCTGGGTTGGAGCACTCAGACAGCAGTGTGAGGTAGGGCTTGACGATGGTGGGGTGCCATAACATCTGGATGCCTTTCGGGGGCTCCGCCAAGTCTGGAAATGGGCCGACGCCGTCCCACTGCGGAAGATGACACATAATTCAGAATGGAAAAGCATTTTGAATTCTGTTTGGAGGGAGGTTTGACAGTGGTGGGGTGCCAGCATGGTCCCCTCAGGCAAGAACAGGGAAAGGAGCGAGAGAGAGATTACTATTCATAAACAGTGTATAAATAAGGTGGCATTCATCTATTTGTGTATTTTGTTTTTCTATCTCCTCTGTAATTGAAATTTGACATTTCCTCCTGCGCTGATGATGCATCTTGAAAAATACACACATACTGTATATCAATAATAACCGTGAAAGCGTTGACTGTTGAATACAGGAGATTTCTCAATGACACTGCAATATAATTCACACAGTGGTGCTGACATTTGACTAATGTGTGCTCATGAGAAGGTGCATTATGAAAAAAAACAAAACAATTGAATTTGAATCAAAAAGTAATCATTAGTAGCACAGGGCAAGGGGCCCAAGGGATCATGGGGCCCCTGGGCTTCACCTGCAAAATGTCACCGAAATAAACACAAAACGATTACAAAGAGAAGTAAAATGACGACAAAGAGATGCAAACTACCATAAAGAGACGCAGAATTACCAAAAAGAGATGCCAAATGACTACAGAGATGTAAAATAACCACAAAAAGACACAAAATGACTACAAAGACACACAAAATGACTACAAACAGCATTTCTTTCTGTCTGGGTGTCTTGCTCCTATATAGTAGGGGTGGGGGGCCTTTGACATGTCAGTGCCCAGGGGCCCTGGACTAGATATTGGACTTATGTTCTTATATCCATCCCCTTTATCTTTTCAGCATTTAAATGCAGAAGATCACTGGTGCCAACTTGCTGCTCATCCAGGACTGCAGACTAAGGCAGGCCAATAACAATAATAATATATTACTGTTTATTGACTTTTAATGGAATCATATCGGGATTATACGATCATAACATTTTGCAAATGTCTGTGGTCCAAGTCAATGATTCTGATGAAGCTGGAATTAAGTTATTGAGGTGGACATGATTTGGCATACATTCCATCTTGTGTTATATATTGATACAGTACAAGAAAATACCCTTTTGTGTGTGTGACACATACTGTTTGAAAATACACAATAAAGCATGAATCTTCTGCATGTCTAAGTATGCAAACTAAGCAGCTAAACAGGGTTGTTTGAGAATGAAATAACAGTCTGGTTGACATTTTGCATACTTATAATACTAGGACTAACTAACTCTACATTCCAATACAACAGTGCTGTTCCTTTATTTCCATGTCTTCTACATGGTACTTGCATTAGTCATGTAGCTTTAGCCTCAATCTTTTTTAGCATTTTGTGTATGTTACATTTGTTGTATGTAGCCATCAAGTACATATTAAAGACACCTTTTCAGGATTCATGTTCAGCTTGAGACATTAAAAAGTCAGCCGGAGACATTGCCTTCAACCAATTTGTGAAGCTAATGTTAGCTTAATTAGCTAGCTAGTGACAACTGTTAAAATCCCCTAGTGACAGTTTGTCATTTCAGCTGGAAAAAATGACGGACGCTGGTTAGAAACATGAAGCCTTGCTTTTGTCTACCGCTGCCTGAAATCAAGGACCCACTGTTTCAAATGTTATTGAGAATTTTGAGTGGTAAATCTGCCACTTATTATCACGTGTTAGCATCTTAAACTGCATATGTGCCGTGTGAGAATGAAAGGCTTGACAGGCGTAGCTACAGTAACTAAGGCGGGATGGGACTGGTGTTAGCAAACAGTCAATAGACACACATAAGCCAACTACTATACTGTATGTAGCTACACAAAATAATTTATTACACCATCCATACAAAAGTACAGTTTTATGTACATGATAGCTATGTTACGTTTTTCTTTGTTAAGCACTGCTGTCTTTCTTTAGCTATACAGTATGTCTATGCATCTTCCTGTACATTTTGGTCTGTGCACTGTGTATAGGTCTATTGAGAGCTACTGAAAACTGGACAAAAGGTCCTTGTATGCTTAAACATACTTTGGACTGTACAGTTGGTTCTTTATCCGATTCTGATTCGTAGGTGTACTGTATATATTAATAAAACTGGGACGTCCTGTGTGCTTCCTACTTGTTGTCATTATATATTATCAGTCCACATGATTTTATATAGAAAATAATATCATCCTCCTTCCATTTGCTATGATGTAATCTCACATGACACCTGTTAAGGCTCTGCAATCTTGTTGTCTTCCTTGGCTTCCATGTTTGTCTTTGACCTTATCATTCTACTACTGCCTCTTTCCCCTCTCTCCTCTCTCATCCTTTTGTATTTTCTAGCCTCCTTCCATTACCCCAACTTCCCTTACTCTCCCTTTATATCTCCTCTCCACACACATCCTTTCCTCCTCTCCTCTCCTCATTCTCTCCTCTAATTACCCCACAGTTGATAGAGTTTTGCCCTCTCCAACAAGATCCCCAATCGCTACTTCATGGTAATCACCCACAGCTGCACTGGAGTGGAGACAGACAGATAGAGGGGAGAGAAGGAGGGGGTTACGTATTATTATTATGGAGAGGTTATGATTTGGCCCTTTACAATCTGATCCCAGGGTTACTTTTAAGATCCCTCGTCTCCCTGGTTCTGCCTGGATACACAAACAGTTCGTCTGGTTTTAGCTTGACAAATAGAAGTTAAAGGCCTGGCTCATCACTACTATTTTTTAAAAATCTCCTTTCTCTGTCTTTTCTAGAAATGAAAGGAAAAAAACACACGCAGGGCTAATGAGCAATTCATCCACCCTGATCCACCGGAAGTGTTTTTCAATCCCCACAGCTTCACTAGAAGTTGTAAAAGACGTCTTCCACTCAACCAGAATGTGATGCTGATTGCTTATTAGCATGACAAGAGGTTAGAGCCTATTCCAAGGCAGCCGTTTGGTTTCTGCCAATTCTACAACTAAAAGAGTGCTAATTTTTTAACTAACCGGAGGATGAAACTCTTCCTGTTGGCAACAGATGGACAGACCCAGGAAATCCAGAGAGACATACTAAATCGGCTTTTGGTGTTTTTGATTCTGAGCACAGGTAGTCAGTTTACCGAAAGTCAAACACAGCTTAATCTGTAGGTAAAACTGTAATCTTCCGATCCTGCTGTGTGAAAACCTTGTAGCATGTGTTGGTAATATTGCATAGAACAACAAAAAACATCAAATTAAGAAGATACATATCATCACATCATCAAGCTCTTCTTTATACATGTAGCTGTGAGTCACCTGCAGACGTGAGCCTAAATAATCCGGGTGGTGGGTGAACATCAATAGCTGACGTGGTAAACAACTCTGGCTCAAACATCATGAATATCAAAGAAAGCTGTAGTGCACTCATAAATATTCATTAGAGACTTGAGATGGTGTGAACCAAGGATGAACTGAGCAAATGTTTCTGAACTGGAAAATGCACAGAGCTGCATTACAAAATGATTTGGAAAAAAACAAAACAGAAAAAAGACGGATAACAACATGATATAAATAAAAACATATAATGGTAGGGATAGTGTCTCAGTGTCTTAGAAAATACACACTATATGCTCTATAATAAAGATAAGAAAAGATAAGATAAAATAGAAAGAGTGCAAATATATAGAGTGCAAAAATGAAATATAAAATATCAATAAGGTGCAATCCAAAATATACACAATGCCAAAAATGGTGTGTAAACGTATATTTTTATGTGATCATTAAAATTCTATAAGATACTATATGGTTGTGAGATAAGAGAGAAAGTAAAAGGGGGCGAGAAAGAGATTAAAGCACAAATTAAACACCACCAGAACACCACAGAGCCTAGAAATACAAAAACTGAATCGGTTACATCCTCGTAATGAAATTGCTCACTTCATGGTGAAGGTGCTATGGGTGTCATATTACTGATTACCACGTTAATTTAGCCACAAAAGCACAATTAATATAAACAAAGCAAATAAACTCCAGAAACAAAAAAACACAGTCAGGAACTTCAGGACCTGTGTAAGTGGTTAACACACAAGCAACAGTTCATTATGTTCCACAGAGAGAGTGTCCATCTGCCACCTCTGCATCTGGCTGCCATGTCCCTGCTTGTTGATGCCTCCTTTGATAAAGTAGTGCTCACACATAGAGACTCAAAGTCGCAGGCTCTCTCGTCTCTCATGAGCCCCGAAGCTTGTGGGCCCGTTAAGCATCAAGCCAGTAATTTGCATACCCAGCTTTGACTGGGCAGTTATTTTCGTTATGAACGAGGAACAGCAATGGAGAAAAGTAAGAGCAGAGATGTCTGTGCTTGGACCGACGACCAGGTGGAACTGTTACTGAAAGTAAGTGTTGTAATTCATTATCCATGTTGAATTAACCGCTGGTAGTCAAGGCTGATGTTGTTTGTTTTTTTCTGGGAAAGGGTCACGTGACAGGGGCGTGATGAATCAGGGAAGGACATGTCGTGGCTGATAAGACCCAATCAGGAAGCAAACGTGGGTGTCTGCATCATCTGCGTAAAACGCAACCCAGAGTTTTCAAACCAAAACGTGGTCAGCAGCGTTTTCAAAAGTCTCCATTTTAGGGCTTATAAAACGCTGGAGTAGTGTGGACGCTAGGTGTAAACGTAGCAAAAGTTATGCGTTTTAAAACAGAAAACGTAGTAGTGTGGATGTAGCCTGAAAGATCTGTTGCCATGCATCGCTTTCTTACCCAAGTCCCGGTAGAATGATCAAGTTATATCATGAGAACTTGGGAAGCCTGATTCGATGTGAACTAAACTGATGTTCACTGGCATCCTGTCGCTTCTTTGGGCCTTTGAGTCTGTTTCACTTTATTTGTGCTAATTGACCACTGGAGTGTTTTTGCAGTGCAAATTTTTTCACTTCAAATACTTAATGCACAGATAGGACAGATGCTAAGTGTAGCTAGCTAGCAACATAAGCCCACTCTGTGTGCCTTTGTGTGAGTGTGCTACAGATTGGGCATATCAAAGGTTAGCATTGCTCCCTACATATGGCTGAGAAACCAGGCCCCGACCCTCTTTTTGTACAAGCAAGTAGAGGGTAAAAGCATTCAGCTAAGACCAAACACAGTCCATTAGCTTGTCTGGATATTCATCAGACCCCTGTTTAGAGGCATTAGACAAAGATGAATCCACCATATTATTAACTACATGGAGCTGCAGCACTTTGGGAACACCCCGCCCAAACAGGAAACCCACTGACTCTGCTAGCCATTTTTTATCTCATATGAAGCACCAGCAATATGTATTTGACTGAATCAAGAAAGAAATCAAATGAAGAGACACTGAGAGAAAATAAGAAATGTGAAAAAGACTCCCTTCTTCCAACTTTCTGTTTTCCCACCTGGTCATGTCCCTTCTTTTTCTTCTTCTTCTTGCCCCAGCATCCGGAGCTCTCGGCGTCCTTCCCGCCGGTGTCACATAGCAGACCGTCCAGCTCCTCCGACCCACCCTGCTGGCTTTGAGACGTCTCCGCAGCCAGGCGGTACGACAAGTTCCTCAGGATGCACACACAGTTCTCTACGGTCTGATGGTAGAAGAGGAAGGAAAGAAAGAAAGAGGGAGAGAGATGGGGAGAAAAAGTGTGGAGAGAAAGAGAGATAAGACATGAAGGAGGGACAGATGGCAATCAGGCGAACAGACAAACACACACTAAAAATCTGTAGACAAACACACACACACACATATATGACCATACTGTCAGTGCAGACTGTAAAATATACAATATATAAACATGGACACACAGACACACACATGCTGTGTGCATAATGTAGACAGATGCACACACACACACACACACACACACTAATCCTATTGTTGTGAGTGGCTATGCAGTCAACAGTCACAGACTTTGATCTTGTGAAGGATTTCTAAGGATTAAAAACTTCACATCTCCACTCAACACACCAACACACACACACACACACACACACAATGGCAACACAGCTAGACACTCTTAACACATCAAACACACATCTATGCGTGTTGCACATATGCAAGCACATCAACACAAACAGATGCACATGGTTGCTCGCAAGCTCACATAAAAGCACAGACACACACACTCTCACTAGTGATGTTTCTGTGTCACTGGCCATCTGGGTTGGGTTATGGTGCACTGTGAAAAATGACAAGCTCGACAAGCTTGGGATTTTATACTGTATTTTTGTATATACACTTATTAGCTTTAAGCATTCTTTTTGTAAAAATTTTGACATTTTTGGACAATAGTGTAACTTGTTTCAGACCTGTACTCGGTATACAGTATTTCCTCAAATAAAAACCGGTAGTCAAATAAAAGCTGGGTCTCCAGTAATGGCCGGGGGCATGGTCGACACGAACAAATAAAGGCCGGGGAAAAAACAAGGGTGGATAAACTCCCGGTGGCTGTCATATTATGTGCATGCCAGCTACGGTAAGCATAATGTACATTTCCATCGCTTTAATTTAATAAATCCAACAATATAATCATGCTATTTTCAACACCTTGTTGTTCTGGATTACTCATCTAAAGTGTTATTGTCCGATTTCAGTCACTGCAGGTGTGTGTGTGTTAATGTCTCAGCCAAACTGTATTTTGTAGTAACGTACAAGCGCCACAAGATGGCAGTAGCTACATTTCAAGTATGGGAACCTTGCAAGTCAATGAGTCTTCCACAACACGTTCCTGCAAATGTTTCACAATAAAAGCCTTGTTAAGAAATGAAGGGTTTCTGTCCACTAAAACGCTCAAGGGCTTTTAATTTGAAACTGATACAGGAAGTGTTAAGTAACAGCGTAATGCAGTAACTTTAACAGGGCAAACAGGGCAAAACAAGGTTTCATACAAAAATATGACCAATTATACTTATCAGACAGAGGGAATCAGAAATAAAGGTCTGCCTCTAATATAAGCCTGCTTCCTATAAAGGCCTGGTACCTTCTGCAGGTCAGGTAAATAAAGGCCCCAGTCACTATTTGAGGAAATACCATAAGTGAAACTTTTGTTTGTTGTTTCAAGATATGATTCATTTAGTATTTAACAGCAGATTCATATCTGCCAGCACAGGAAGAAAATGTGGCTATAAATGTGTATCCAGAATACTTATTGCTCAATACTGTAGGTCTAAAAACAAATCAACTTACCACACTTTCATTTTTAACAGTGTGTAGTTTGTGGTCTGCAAGCCACGGGCAAGCAACTTATACAAATTAATATGCATATTTGGTGTATATATATGGTCTGCAAAGTCAGATAAAACACATTTGCATATAACTCATGTAAATTTATGTAAATTATATATATTGCATAGTAATCATCATGAAACACGTTTACAAAGCAAAAATAACCACTAATATTTGAGTTCTTGGACGTGTGTGCGAGTAACACTCGCACACACGCACACACACACACACACACACACACACACACACACAGGACCTTTCAGCAATGTAATTTTCTATCATTGTGTGTATGTGCGTATGTTTCTATTCAGGTGATTTTGTGTGTGCATGAGCTAGAGGCTATGAGAGTTTATGTGCATGGCAGTTGTTGGTTGCATGTGTGTGTGTGAGAGAGTTACCTTGCTGTCAATCTCACTGCTCCCCAGAGCAGTCTGGATGACGTAGAGCAGAGCGTCTGTCAGTCCCTCACACTCCCTCATCCTCCTCCGGGCCTCCTCGCCTGCAGAACTCACATTCCTGTTACACACACACACAAACATGTACACACACACACACACACACACACACACACACACACACACACCTCATCAATGAACAATCCAACTGAAAACTGAACATGCAGCACAGTTTCAGAATATCCTACACACTTCTGCAAAGTAATACTCATAACTTGAGTTGTCCGGTAGTTTCTCACGCCTCGTGTGTGTGTGTGAGCATGTGTCTGTTGAAGCATATGGATATGTATGCCCGTCTGTGTGACAGAGAGGAAAGAGAGTCTGAGTGTAATGCCCTTTAAATGTCAGACTATTAAAGATGGCTAGGAGATGCTTGTGCCCTCGGTGTCAGTGAGAAATGGCACCAAGCTGCCAAAAACTCCATTAGTCGCATTTGTTTTCCCAGGTCCTTAATAACAATCTTCACCATTTTAGTCTCAAACAAATCTGTGATTTAAAGGTACAGGGTGTGGTGTTATACAGCTGCAATATGACACATGTATCACATTTTAAACAGCAAATACAGTATTATACATGGCCATTATGCATTTACTTATGCAAACTGTGTTAATGCTTAAATACTCCATCAGCCTTAAATTGGCTTTTTACTATTATTAGGATTATAGAAATGGAGTGACGCCTGCAAGCTAGTTCCGGCAGTCAACTCGAGCTGCACTGCTATACACAAGTGACATACCTCACTCTCCACAATCATCTACCAAACACACCATCCCAATTTGGCGGTCTATTTAAACTGCAAAAATGTCCCATCTCTCCCTCTGCCTGTCAATGCCACTGCTGCCCTGCATCAGTATTGCTGCCTGTTCTTTTAGCTCCACCTCCACCCCAGCATCCACCTGCAGGCTCCGGCTAGGGGGTTTAAGATATTTGCTCATCACTCCCCAATATCTCTATGTAAACATATCTGCGGGAGTGATGAGTTTGGAGCCTAGATGGCAAACTTTAACTATGTTCTGCTGCTGTAATAAACATTTCAAACGTGAGTTCTCTGACTGAATACCAGTGATGTCAGTAAGCTGTAAGAACAGCAATGCTAAATATGTCAGACAAAAGTCCATTCAGTATTTTATTGGTGATGCTTGTTACCACAGCTTTAACATAGATATTAATATTAATGCTGAGACATTGATATAACAACTGTAATCAAACAAGATCTGACAATCAAATGAAGACGGACAGCCCGTCTACACAGAAGGTGTAGCGTGAGCAGCACGTTAGCAGAGCAGCAGCAGCAGCTTCAGTGCTCTGTCCGTGTCTACACAGGATGTGCTCAGACACAGTAGGGAGTGGAGGTCACCTGCGTTTTGGCAGCGCTCAGAGCCCAACACACAATCACTGAAGTTACGCGCGAAAGACGTAAAATACGTTTTGGGTCACAAAAAGCCAGTGAGACTACACAATTTTCCAAGGAATCGATTTTAAAAGGTAAAGTGATAGTGATGAAGCAAGTGTCCTTAAATGGGAAGACTTTAAAGTGTCTTATAAATGCACATGCCAACTAGAATGAACATTTAAGGATAACGCCAACCCCAAATGAACTCCATGTTAAAGCTGTTGTAATCAATATTTTTATAGTAACAATTGACCAAATGACTACATGTAATGTGAAAGGAGTAGTGATGACACATTACCACCTACTCTGCAGTTCCCCTCAGCTCTATGTAGCATTTAGCCTCCTTCAGCTCATTGTTTTAGTTTTGGCGGAAGTCAGTCGTCAGTCTCGCTGCTTACATGAAGCACGTTTTCAGTAAAAAAAAAAAGCTCTGATAAGCCCACTGTACACTACCTGCCCAGCCCCAAACGGCAGACAAAGTTAGCGGCTAGCTAGTGAACGTAGCGTAACATTTAGCAGCTGAAGAGTCAGATATAGTGTATTTCCTAAGTGTTGGTGAAGACCAAAACAGAACGAGAGTGAATATATGAGAGTGAATGTATTTCTTACAATTTCTTACATTCATTACATGGACAGAAACATGACTGTAAATCAACGCTAATATTGCTCCATGTCTTTGTTAATAGGCAACTTCTTGCTAACATGTTAGCCATATCAACAAGGCCACATGTCAAGTGTGTATGTGTGTGTGATTTTCAGCTTGGTGTGGACGTCTAACAGTTTTAAAAGAGGTCTGACCTTAAATGGGATGCTCTGATGCATCTGTGCAACAGTTTGTTTTATTCTGACCCTCAGTGGAGTCCCAGTTTTATTAAATTACAAGAGCATCATGTTTAAAATATACAGTCAAATAATCGTTGATGTGTTCTACTCTGCATCTCCCCTGGCTACCTTGAGCCTTGATGCAAGGTTACAGTGCACCATGTTACTAAGGACATAAACAGATCAACACCAAAATAAAAGCACTTGAATGGTACTTTGAAACCACTTTATATACTTCTTTCTTTCACACATTTCCTTTCTTTTGGATACCACCTGTTAATGGATTCAATTCAATTAACCTCAGTCAATTTGGCATAATTAATCCCTCTGAAGCGTTCCCCTTGCAAGACAACGTGGCTGCAGATTATCTCTCATTATGATCTTTTAGTGTGAAGAATCTAAATAATGAGAGAAAAAAAATCACACTGCTGAAAAAAAGGTTATGTGTCTACTTGGGGAGCTTTCAAACGGAACAGAATTTGATTAATCCATAGTGTGCCGCTGTTGTGAGAAAAACTGTACAGACAAAAATGTCAACAGGGAGAGACTTTCTTTGTCTTTAATTGTATAATCAAAAGCAGGATTCTGCTGGACGCCTCTGCAGGAGTGTTTTTGTTAGATCGAATTTTATTTCTTATATTAAAAGGAACAATCCAGCCATTTTCAATGAAACACATTGTCCTTTGCTTCTCTCAAGACCAACATAAGAGTGGTTCAACCAGTTCATGAACACTTTTAAATTAGCTGTTAACGTCACTCTAGCTGTGTCTAAATTCTTCATACAATATAGAAAATGAGCTAATATCTCATTATACATATGTAAGTTTTAGTATGATCAGTGTTGGTACATACATTACATTACATACATTAAGTATGTGATAGGTGTCAGCATGCACAAAGAAATGGATGTATATAAAAAGTATCATGAGCCCATTGTCCTTACATGTTCAAAACTGTCTCCGGACTACATAATGGGACAACAAAGGAGGAGGAGTGGCAGCTGATGTTGGTTCAAATTTAAAGTGTAACTCCACCCTCAAATTCTGCTAGAACCCTCTCTCCCAGCATATTTAAAAAATGCAACGAGTGAGGGAACAACAACTGCAGGAGGCGTGGCTATGTAGTGTGTGGCTGACACACTGACTGACACTTAGAGAAACAACAACAAATGACTTCTGTTGCTGTTATGAAAAGTCACGTTGAACCACACAGAAAAGAACCCATGGCCCAATTTACACTTGCCCGCAAGCATTACGTTGCAGCCATTGCAGCCCATTCGCTGATGCCGGTGGAGGCGATCTACTGGACCAATTCCAAAACTTTTGGTAACTATTAGTCATTTAGACCCCAAAATTTGTAAAAATAGGGCCCAGGATTAATAATACTAGGGTTTCCCTTTAACGCCCTCATGACATCAGTTGATACTTGGCTTTAGTGGTGCATATTCTCCAACAAATGTTCAGTTAAATTAGCACAACTAGTTGACGTAAGTCTGGACCTTACACGCCCCCGTGTTCACTGTGTTCTCTCACCCACACAGATCATTTAATACATGTACTGAGGATGGCTCAGATAAATGCTACAACAACACCTGTTGCCTTAGTATGTATGACTGCAAGAGTTGCAGTTGCGGGGGATGCTTTCATGTCATTTTCATGTCATAGGGTTAGTCCCTTTAAGTAGATAGCATACTGAGGTAGTTGGAGAGAAGGATGCATTTATACTTTTTAAATGTCTTGGTGGTAATAATGTGTTTGTGTTCCTGATCAGCTTGTTAAGTACAGTAAATGACAAACTGGGTTAACCTGCTCTTCATTAGTTGCTGTAGAATATGTCACGTGCAAATTCAATGCACATAATTCATATTCAGCTTTCTAGCAGCACGAGTTTCAGCACTTCCTGTTAGTTGGCACGACGGCATATGCACACATGGGGAGCGAAACAAGCCGTGTGTAAGCAGAAGCAGAAAATGTGTGTGTGTGTGTGTGAAAGTGTGAGACAGCGAGGCAGAGACAGGGCGAGACAGAAGAAGAAAGGGATAAAAGAGAGATAATATGATGGAGAGAGAAGAAATGGAGTAATAGAACGAGATGGAGACAGAGCGAGGGAGGGAGAAGAGAGGGACTAAAGGGAAAAGAGGGAGCGAGAGAAAATGAGAAAGCGAGGAGGATAATGGGAGATGGGGAGAGAGAGAGCGAGAGAGCAGGTGGCCGGCGATATACCAAACCCACCATGAAATATTCAATCTTTAATCAGACTCCCAGCATTCCCTAACGAGGCGTGAGAAAGATGAATTAGCCCTTCGAGTTTAGGGAGCTGATCCACACAAAGCTATCTCCTGCAACACACACACACACTCCACCAGACACACGCACAGTATCAGAAGCGACGAAAGCCTTTGTTAGCACCCAATATGTGTAGTTTATTTTCACTGAGAGCAGGTGAGGACACATATTGCGGCTGAGATTAATGGCCCACACATGTAGTTAGATGGAGAGACAAACAGCGGTGTGCACAAACAGGAAGCCAGACAACCTTGCAGACAGAGATGCAAATGCTGTCATGGCAGCAATCCCACTCTATTCCCACTCAACTCAAGAAATGCCCTGTGTAGCCCTGTTTCAGATGTCAAAAGTTACAGTGAATTGTCACATCATTAAAGATGTAGAAATATATCTGTGTGTAGAAATATCTAATTATTAGCTATATCTAGTTAAAGGCCCTGAAAAACTGTCTTCTTAATTAGCTTCTTACTGTGAACGATGGGTGATTGACTGAATATTCATTCAGCCCGACATAGTGTTCATTTAAGCTAAATTCTTGTTGGGAGTAGGTGTGTTTTGTTTTCAGTAGCAACTTAAAAAAAAAAATAGTTCTAGTATGTAACCCCTTGTGAAACCAGAAATTGTAATCTTTACAATTCGTTGTTTGTACGTATAAAACAGATGAGATGTAACTAAATTAGTGAGCTAGCTGTTTCCCCCTGTTTCAAGTCTTTATGCTAAGCTAAGCTAAGCTAACCATCTCCTTGCTCTAGCAGCTTCATAGTTAGCGTACAGATACGACTGTGGTATCAATCTTCTCATCTAACTCTCAGCCATTAGCTTAGAGGAGGCGTGCAGCCTCGTCAGAAACAAAGATCACCTCCGCTAAAATCAGAAGAAGTTATACTTTTATGAAATATAACTTGACCCTTACGGGAAAAGGAGCAAGACTGGGTTGCACCAGCTAGTCATAAATCCTTTACTAACGTTTGTGTGTAGTCTTTAAGTTCTTAGTTCTAAGTAAGAACTAGCTAGTTTCAACCCGGCATCCCCCTTTTCCTTCCTGAAGTCCACGATAAGCTCCTTGGTTTTGCTGGTGTTCAGGAGCAGGTTATTGCCAGCGCACCATGCGGCTAGGTGCTTTACCTCTGCCCTGTAGTCAAACTCATCATTGTCACTGATGAGTCCGATCACCGTGGTGTCGTCTGCAAACTTTATGATGGAGTTGGATCCATACATAGGCCTACAGTCATGGGTGAGGAGGGAGTAGAGGAACGGGCTCAGCACACAGCCCTGAGGTGCGCCAGTGTTGAGTGTGATGGTGGTGGAGCAGTTGTGGCCTGACCTAACATGCTGGGGTCTGTTGGTCAGAAAGTCCATGATCCAGTTGCAGAGGGAGGTATTGATTCCAAGATCCTCAAGTTTTGTGATTAACTTGGAGGGAATGACTGTGTTGAATGCTGAGCTGAAGTCAACAAACAGCATCAAACCACACCCATAGTCTCGATGAAGCAGATTAGTTGAGGTTTTGAGTGATAAACTTTTAAGAAATAATACCTAAGGATGTTATTTTCTAAACTTTAACTTTGATTGCTGTTTATTTAGTTATTAATATTTAATGTTATACAGAAATAGTTAAGATGTGGGGTAAAAAAAAGTTTTTAGGGGCTTCAAAATTACACTCTCACACTGGCATGTGTGTAATTAGAGACACTAAACACATCTGTCCCATTAATCACTTTGCAACAGTAAGTGCTATAAATTTAAAAGGGTTATAACTAATTTAAAATTTAAAAATCAGTATCATAATTACCTGCATGGGATACTTTTTTTGTGCCTGTATTTCTTTAAGGAAGACAAAACATTATTAAACTGTAGTCTTGGACATAAAATACTGGGACACATTTTTAGATTACATTACATTATAGGATTTATAATACTTGCAATAACTTCCATGTGACTTCTATTGAATTCTGCAGGATGGAAAGCACAGGAGCTCTGAAATGAAGGCTAGACAAGTTGCGTCTGTGTACCTTTAAGGCAGATGCCATGAACACAAAATAATATTACGATGGATTCCTGGAGATGGAATACTAGAAAGCATTTAGAAAACAGAATTATAAAAGCTAATACTTCTATACATTGCTATCAGAGCCGCGGAGCATTTTTATTGAATTTAACAGAGCGGAGAGCTAAGAGGGACTGCTGTCTCAGCATCACAATTCATGCACACACACACACACACACACACACACACACACACTAGCACACAAACACTATGTTTAATTATGGTGTTTAAAAGGCAGTTGATGTATTAGTTTGTGAGGTTAGCCTGACACCACGACTAGCAAACATGCCTTCATTATCCCTACTTCTCATCCTCTTGTATTTTATATTCATCATTACTAAGAATGAGCCATTTAATCAATTAATACCCACAACAAGTACAAATAAGCTAATAATAGGCATATTTATACATCTTAGAGAAGAAGGCACAAGGTACATTATAGTTACACTGCACTGAACATTAATGCAATTAATCAGTAGCCAATGTAGCTCATTTTCTGCTGACAAGTGAAACTTTGTATAATATAGCTGATATATTGTAACTGTTGTATTATAATTAAAGCTGCTATGATAAATATCTTTATATTAACAATGATTCAAATGACCCCATGCATATAAAAGGGGTCACTCATAGTGACACACTTTTCATCTGAATGCAGTTCCCCGCAGCTCTACAGAGCATTTTAGCAGCAGACAGACAAGTTAGCGGCTACCTGGTGAACGTAGTGGAGCATTTTAGCTGCTAAAGAGCCAGATATTGTTTTCAGGAGTTGGTGGTGCACCAGACCAGTGACTGAATATTGGACTTACATTCGTCATGTGGACACAAACACAACCCCACATGAATGTGAATGCTACTTACTATCAGTGAATGAGTTACTCCATATCAGCTAGGCAACTGTTTGCTAACATGTTTGCCATATTAACTTTATAAGGTGAAAATATGCCAAGGTTGTGTTTACAGCTTGTTGCGCTGCCCCCAAGTGGCCAAAAAAAATCAATTAATGCAGGTTTTAAGTAAGAAGTGTTTAGTAAAGTGGAACAGGACATTGTTTTTTTTTTTTGTTTTTTTTTTACACCATAATTTGAATTGTTTTAAAAGAATATGTTAAATATTCCCCAAAAGGGGACAAGAACAAATGATGAAAAACACAGCCAATAACATCTGATGCTACATTGCTAAAAGTGTCAGGGCATGGATTGAAAAGTCTAAATTCCAATCTAAAAACAAAAACTACAATCCAGTACTGTATTGACCACAAGATCCTGGCCCTAACCCTGACCCTGGCCTACATTTGAATATATACAGTAATGTATGTATTTCATTGATAATATATACATGAACTGAAAACGGTGACTACCTACATTTTATAGTCACTGTTTTTCTTTTTAAAGATCCAACGTGCTGGAGTACAGAGCCAAAACAACAAAAAATATGTGTCACAGTCCTACTACTTCCAGACTGCACTGTATGACTAGCATCATGTCTCAAGTGAGAAAAAGAAAAGCCACAGCAGCTCTAAAGCCAAGTTGTGAGTCATCTTAAATGCAGCTAAGTCTGTCAGATCTCTGTGTGTACAGTGGTAAAAATAACACAGAATACTATCTAAAAATAACTAATGTTTTGAACTAAGAGAGACTTATTTTTGTACATGCAACCGTTTGTATGTGGTTGGTAATAGCAGACATCTCTGGAAAGTGAGTGAATATGTAATTTCTCTGCTGAAATAGTTGCAACAATAAACAATCATTTAATATATACAGAATATTAAGCTAATAAAATGTGATTCTAAAAATGTCCGTACTGTGACAAAAAAACATGTTAGGAATAAAATATCCCTGTCTTCTTAATGTTGGAAAAGACATCAAAGCAGTGGAGAAACAGATAGTGACACTAACCGGAGGCAGCCTGTGGCATTGCGGAGGACCTGGGAGGAGTGCAGGTGCAGCTTGCGGTCCTCCTGTGTATGGGGGGAGGTGTCCCAGCCCGAGTGGGGGATGATCACAGCGTTGGTCAGCACGGCCAGGGCATCCTGTATGATGGGCATCTTCAGGGCGTCACATGACGACAGGTTCCACAAAACACCTGAAGAGGACAGCAGGTAGACAGGAGGTGAAAACCAATCCAGAGTAAAAGAGAAACAACAGAGCAGGTAGACAGGAGGAGAGACAGACACAAAGACAACTCCAGGGCAAAAACCATTGAAATATTTAGTAGGTTTTAGTGAGCATCTTGATCAAACACACACAGCAGCACAGACACTGCAGTCCTGACTTACTGCTTTACAGCAGTCTGAAAAGCCAGACACATGTTCTCAAATCTAGTACCATGGAAGACATTTTGGCTGAATTTCATATAGCTACTTCAGTTTCAGGGTCCCGGTATTGTGCATGCTGGCTCACTGTCACACTGTCATTGCTTACTGGGAAACCTGAATAGAATGCAGCCATGGTTAATATTATTAGTAACATAAAGACTGGATTATCAACCAGGAAAAGTGGGCCCCAGACCCTCAGGGCCCCCAAAGGCCCAGGTTCACTGTGTCGACAAAGTTTATGGTGGGATATGTGGGACAAAAATAAAGAAAAAGCTTGTTTGTTTGAGGTTTGCTCAAAGTCACTTACAAAACAGCTTTAAAAATATCCAAATGTATCCAAATTTCAGGTTTTTCATATTTTAGCTAACACAGCTGCAGCAGAAAGCTGTTCTGATAAATCCACTGTATGCCACCTGTCCAACACCAAAACATAATTTAACATGTGAACTGAAACATTCCACATGTGATGTTGTGATTTCACATGTGAACATTTCACATTTGGAAAAAGTTAATTTCATGTGAAATGTACAAGGTCATGTGAAATTAACTTTTCACATGTGACCTTGAACTTTTTCCACTGAAACATTTCACGTTTCACATGTGATGTTGTGATTTCACATGTGAAACCAAATTTCACATTTGGAAGTGATGTGTATCTTAGAATTCACATGCAAACTTAAATGTGAAAATGACATCACAACATCTCATGTAGGACATTTTAATGTGTATGTAAAATACACTCCTGCTTTCCCATGCTGCCTTCGTTACCGTCATGGAAATATTACAATTACTGATTGTAATACACAATCCAATAAACACTATAAATAATTTATCCCATCTCCGTTTCTGATAGTAACTAAGGAACAATGGGGTAGGATTATTTTTGTAATACCATCACGTTTACATATTCCGTAGTTATTATTTGATCGGCCAAAAATATACTTTCAGTCCATTATGTTTCGGATCAGAGGTGACATAGAGGATTTCTTTTTTAAGAAGAGTTTATATCACATTATATGTAACATACCTTGCGAGCCACAGACTTTGATGCAATTCCTTTTGGTTTAGTAATGTCCATGAAAGAATGTAATCTCCCTTATACCTTCCCTTCTTCCCTTTTATAAATACTGACTTAGGGCCTGTGTCCACATAGTGTTTTTTCTGAGCACCAGCGTCTTTTCTCAATTATTCCCAATAAGAAGCGAGCGCATGCGGCTGCCTAGAGAAAAAGCACTGCACTAAGCATTATTCCTTTTTGATACGCCCACTCCGAGCGCTTATAGTCAAATATCTCTGAACTTTTCAGAAAGGTGCTGGTGTTGTCACGGGCGCTTTTTTTCAGGCAACTAATAATATATTAGATGGGTCTCGTTACCCTGTTAACCAAGAAAATGGGGGAGCAACTTGTTCTGGCCATGTCTGTCTGTCCTGAGCTTTATAATATGTCAGGTAGAGACAGGAAAGCCCATTTATTGGAGCAGGCCGGACACTGAATGTTGCTGGTGAGTGTTGTGTTTTTATCACCCTACACATTGTAAGCTTGTTGTTAGCTGCCCCTTAATGTAGCGTTAAAATATTGTTGTCATAAAAACAAAACCCACATGTAGCATTTTTTTCTCTCACCGCACAAGCGCTTCATCCCAGCGCTCGCCAGCGCCCTCCTAGAAAAAAACACTATGTGGACACAGGGCCAGCGCCCTGCCAGTGCTTTTGTGCCAGAAAAAAACGCTCTGTGGACACAGGCCCTTACTCTCAAACTTTACGATACATTTTGAAAACATGATTTTTGGTTTCACATATTACAGTAATTCAAATGTCGATTGTTATTTTCTAATCAATCTGTCTATTCTAGATGCAAAATACTGTTTACATAAATCCAAATTCTCCAATGTCAAACTGCTTTTTTAAATTATATAAATGTATACACTGCTGCTATTTCTTTCTCATAATAAGGAAGGTATAAAAACATATAATTTATGTTATAAGCATAAGGTATTTTTAAACATGTGTCTGTATCTCTTTCCTCCAGGCTGTGTTCACTCATGTTCACTACATGAAATGTATTAAAAATTGTAAAAAAAACAAAAAAATAATCTGGCAGCCATGCTTCAGTAGCTGTCATCATATCTGTCCTAATTTAAAAGTAAACAAATAAAACATTAAAAAAAAGAATGTTATAGAACAGGAAATGATTCCACAGAGGAAAGTCATTTGCCTTTGATGTCTGTGATGTCATCACTGTGATGTCACAAACATAACGATGATGTCACCATTGGAATGTTTATAAATACAAATACAGTGTACTAGCATTCACTTCAATTTGAGTTTTCAGTGTCCCTTGGAGTACACAATACCTACAGACAGAGAAACACAACACAAACTATACTTTTACAATTAATTAATTAATTAATTACATTGCAAATAGGTAATCACAATGAAGGGCAACACTGACCCTAAAACCATGAATATGGTCCAACTCATCAATGAACTACACAGGGCAAAAACAAATGAGAAATGGCTGATGGACAAAAACAAGGAGCAGAAAAGAAAGCTCTCCACCCTCGTTACAGCTGAGATCGCTTTGAAAAAAGAACAGCTTGAGGTTACTAGGCTAAAGAATAAAGTCAAGAAACAGGACATTAATCTGGATAAGCTGAGGAAAGAACTAGAGAAGGTCAAAATTAACCTAAAAAATGAGGAGACCCAGAGAGCTTATGAGAAGAACATTTCAGACCAGAGAATTGTGGGTCTCGAGAAAGAGCGGCTGGAATTTGAAAACAAATTCTCCTTGGAGAAGATGCTGAGGGAGCAGAAGGAGAAGGAGATAGATAAGACCAATAACATGAAGGAGGAGAACAAAAAACTGACCATGCGTGGGCAGACATTGCATCATCAGGTGCAAGATCTGACAGGGTATAAAAAGTATGCCACCAAAAAAATAGAAGATCAGTCCCAGCAGTTAAAACAGAAGGACATAGAACACGAACAGACATTACAGGAGTTAAATAACATAAAACACATTGCAAAACATTTGAAAGAGGTAGTGGAAGAGCAGAACGTTTATAAAGAAAGACTTGATAACTTACAAAAGGAAGCTGAGAAACAAATGAATGTAATTAAAAAACAAGACCAACAAGCTGACGCTTATAAGAAAACAATACACAAGTTGAAAATTGAGACAATGACCTTGACAAGGACGATCGACAACTTAAAAATTTTAAAGAGCTTAATGGAAAACGAGATGGACAGACTAGAGCAAGATAAGAATTCCCTAACAATGGAAGCAGAAAATCACACAAAAGAGGCAGAGAAGCAGCGTAGCCTAATACTAAACCTGGAAAATGAAATTAACAGCAACTGTGATCTGAAAATGAAACTTGAAAATAAGGAAAAAGAATTCTGCAGGCACACTGTGGCCAGAGACCAGGAGATAATCAATCTTAGGCAATTGATAAGGGAGTCAGAGAACATGCAAAGAATGCAAATAATACAGACTGACGCTGTCAAGGCTGAAAAAAACTTAATTGAAGAAAAGTTGTCAAAGGCTCAGATGGAAATAGGTGTGCAGACCAAAACAATTCAACAACAGAATGATAAAATCAAAGAGCAGAATCTTGAGATCAATTCAAAGAGCACAGAGCTGGTCATGATTAAGAGGGAATTTCGTTCTGTGAGGAACCAGCTGGAAAAAATAAAGAGGCAGCTGGCAGAAACAAAGTTAACACAGGAGATCTCTACAACTTCTGCCAGTAAGGACAAGGTCCTGATACAGAAAAAACTGTCCCAGGTGATGGAACAGAAGGACAAGTTGGAAGCAGAGGTGCAGCACTTCAACGAACTGGTAATGGTGCAGCAACACAAGATCAACATCCAGGAAGCTGTGAGGATCAAACAAGAAGACATGCTCAAAGAGTATACAGAGGAAATCAAGACACTCAGTCTGGAGAACAAGAGACTTAAGATTGAGCATTACATTAAGGGAAAAAAAATGTTGCGGCAGTTGGCCTATATACAGCACATCTCACGTCGAGAGAGAGTTAGGATTACTAGGAACAATCCTCACCCCTGTCTTCAGATGATGTACGACCAGCACCGTCAGTACCAGTTCTTTGGGAAAAAACGACAACTTATGGAGCAAAAGGACAAGGAGATTAAGGAGCTGAAGTGCAAGTTGGCTCGGCGGCCGATGGACGCAATACAGAAGCTTCAAGAGAGTCAATGGGATAACAGACACCTCAAGAAAAAGTTCATGGCATCACAGGGCCTCCTCGTGGCGTACAAGACAAAGTACAAGAGTGTGAAAGAGGAGAACCAGAGGCTGACAGATGAGCTGAGGAAGCTCAAGTTGGAGTGTCGAGACAAATCAAGGTACACCCAGTTGCCCCCTATTTCCAAAAAGTCCCAGTTCCCCCCTGAGAAGAAATCAAACGACCAACACGCTTGCTTCCTCATCTCCACTAAGTCCCAGGGTCGGTCTGAAGACATGGGTAAGATCGTCCCCCTCCCTCCCATCGGCGTAACGGTCCAGTCTTGGGGAAGGCAAATCACACCATCCCACCTCCATCCCCATCTTAATAAGTATCAGATGCCGTCGATAGAAAAATGAATAACATCCTACCTCCACTTTGAATTGGCCATTCCAAATTAAGACAAAAACATTCCCTATCTATGGTTCATTTTAGTGACTCAGTGGCTAGCCCTGGCCTCTCACAGAAAGAAGATCCTGGGTTCAAATCCATTTGGCTTGGGCCCTGTCTGTGTGGAGTTTGCATGTTCTCCCTGTGTCTGCGTGGGTTTCCCCCGGGTGCCCCAGTTTCGTCCCACAGTTCAAAGACATGCAGGTGTGTGTGTGTGTGTGTGTGTGTGTGTGTGTGTGTGTGTGTGTGTGTGAGAGAATGCAATTTGGCTGCTATCACATATAAAAAATAAACAAATAAAAATCAAAACATATCAAACTACTTTTCTAATTTCATTGTGGAATTTTTTAGGGCACTATTGACCTTATGTGGCCCGCCCCTCTTTTTAATTTATTCCATTTCTGGCATTTGTCTCTTAGTCTCCGGTTACTATCGCAATTGTAGTACACATTGGTGTAAATGGCCCTTGACATTACCTTTAATATCATCTAAAAATGGCTATTTGTTGTGAGAAAAATTAAGTTTTATGACTGACATCATTACGTAACGTCATAAACCATCACATTAATATTGTCTGTAAGTGTTGCTATTACACAGGGATGGGATATGGGATAATACTGTGTATACACTCATATAATCAATATATCCTTGCTATTGAGTTGTGTAGGGGGAATGGACAAAAAGTATTAACGTTATCACTGTTGCCACTCCATTATAAAAATGCCAATTAAGAATAATAACACCAATATCTATTGCATTCAAGTGTGTTAACTTGTGTGTGAAAACGATTGCAATAGTCTAATTCTGTGCTTGTACAAACGCTTGCAGCATACATTTTTAAGATATTTGCATTGCATTTCATACTCGCTTAAGAATCCATCAAATATACATGAGTAATATACACAAAATATTGTTTGATATACACAAACAGTATTTCCATGGGTTGTTGTACAGGTGATTTCTTCACAAACGTGTGTCACAAATCAAACAGCAGACTGGATTGCCAACTGGGCAACTGCAAAGTGGGCAACTTCGCTACCCCAGGTTTACTGTGTGGCAGTTAGTTTGTGCTAATTTGAATAACTAATTAATGTCAACTGAAATGGAAAGGCATATGCCTTGTTACAGTAAAGTCTATTTAATACCTTTAATATTACAGTTGATGTTATGCTTATGGCTGCATAATCTTAACGTCTGACTCAAATCTGACTTCTCACTTTTTGTTTAAGGAAATTGTAATGACACTGATGCTATTGTGCATAATTTACTATTTTATAAAACACAGTTTTTTGACATATCAGTGAAAGTGTCTAAGCTTGGGTGGCTAGACAGTGAAAATGATCTGTTGAAAGTCCTACTGACATCAAACCAGCAACACTACACCTTTCAGTGTCTATATCTGTAGAATATGTCAGACATGAAAAAAAAATCAAAGTTATTATTTTTTAACTCCGCAGTTACAACTGAGCACAAGGCTCTAAACCTTTTTCTGTCTAAACTAAATATAAATAAAATGTACCATGAAATAAAATGAAATATTCTTTTATTGATGGACATTATCGAAGGCAAACTCAATGTAGAAAGACAGGACTGGCAGCAGCAGCAGCGCTGTAGCAGGAACGCTCTCTGTGTGGACACCACACGCGTGCGAGCCGCAGCAGTTCAGCGAGGTAGCCGTCACGCACAGGTAGAGGTAGGTGGTGTGGCCCGGGTGTCATGTCCCATTAGTGATTTAAGCCATCTGTCCCTTTACAACATCAAACATTTGGGCGGACCCATCATACAGTTTAGTTTATATTTCACTCCACTCCGAGTGGAAGCTAGTAAGCCTATCTTGCTAACGTTAGCACTGATTCCAACAGACGTTCGTTTTCGTTGATGCTGTTTCAACACCAGTGCTGTGTTCATTATTATGAGCATTAGCAGTCTCTGTTGTATGGGTCTAGATAGACTGTCAAAACTCACAGCTATGGGTAGTCGCTTTCTGTCCCAGGGCTTGCTAGCGGGTTAATCTGGCCCTGAGTATCACCTGTTTAACAGCTTACTGTTTTACTATTTTTATAGATACTACAGATTATACCATTATATAATTTATAATGACAAATAACTGAATAAACGTCTTATGTGATTTTGATTGAATGATTGAAAACGTGTACAGATTTGGCATAATGATAAAATAATTAGAAGGGCAGAAATACACAGATATACAAATGCACAGGAGTGATGTGTTCAATCGTTGTTCTATTATTTCAAAAGATAAACTTTAATTTATGGCTCCATAAATGGTCGCCACTGTGCTGAGAACAACGTTAAAAAAAACACTTTGAAGAGAAGTACTGAAGGCAGTAAATCACACATCATTCCACTGCACCTCTCTCCTGCTTTTAATCCTCACCTGAATTCAACATACAGTGACCAGCCAACCAAGAAAATGGAGTGAGTTTTCTCCTGCCTACCAATTACTGTTCACTCTTTTTGCCAGTCGCCACAAACACACACACATAGTGGCCATTGAACAGACAAAAGCTCTCCCTCTCTAGAGACTCACTCTCCCACCCACACACACACACACACACACACACTTTCAAGAAAAGGACAGAGAGGGTCAAATCATCACATTTTTCTGCAAAACACTTTGATTTCTTGAGTGGTTTTACACACACACACACACACATACACACAAATTGTGATAACCTTGAGGAACTACGCAACACATCATAATTGCTGTTGACCTTCGTCTTGCAAAGTGTCTATGTCCTAATCTATGTACTCATATAATTATATGTTTGTGCATTTGAGAATGTCCACCTCTAGTCGTATGTGCACTTATCTATCTCTCTCCTTTATGGTTGTAATTATAGCTGTAATAGTGGTAAAACATGCTATCCTTAGATCTGTGTGTCTGTGTGTTTGGAATAAGGCGTCCTCTCTTAAGTGCCGTGTTGTTCACCCTCAGCTGAACAGCGACTGTGTAATTTAGCTTCTGTTATCTGTCTTTGTGGGTTTGTATGAAATTGTTCTTGTGTGTGTGTGTGTGTGTGTGTGTGTGTGTGTGTGTGTGTGTGTGTGTGGATGCGTTTGTGTGCGCGTGCATCTAAGCCCCCTCGACAAATCAGTCTTAACTCCGTCAGCCGTTTGGACTCTGTATGTTTATGTGGGGCGTTAAGGCGGCAGTCTCTGTTTGTGGTCAGAAGGAGTTTCTAGCATCTGGCTTCATGACGGTAATTAACTGGGCCTGCGCACGTTAGCAAAAGTGTCTCATCTTATCTGCTGCTCAAGAGGGCAAAGAAGGCGTGCTGGGTTTTTGATAACCTTGACATTCGATGTGACACATAATAATTCCAGCTGACCTTGATTGCCACGTGTGTGAGTCAGCGAATGTTGCTGTGTTTTTTCTTTGTTAAGAGACTTAAGACTTGAAACAGATAGATCCGCACACCAAGACGCTCCCGTTAAACGGATTTGTACTAGCTGTGACGTTTCGAGCACAAGGCCCTTCCTCAGACTTCTGATAAATGAAAATTAAAGGTGTAATTTCATGCTCTACTGCTAATGTCATATACATGCTCAAATGCCCGTGTGGATTGGTATACACCGGTAAGACGGCCAGATCTGTAAAAACTCGTATTGCTGAACACCGCAGTACTATCAGAAACAATGTAACATCTAGTCCTGTGGCTGTACACTTTTCTAAGACAAAACATCACACTTCCACTCTCAGATATGTGGGAAGTGAGGTAATAAAACATCCACGCAGAGGGGGTGACTAAACTCTATCTGAACACATACAATGGGCACTTTGGCCCCTAAAGGCCTTAATGAGGATTTTGACATTAGACCATTTTTGTGAATGAAGACCCTAAATCATGTCTCTAACAGTAACACTGTCGTTGTGTATGTTGTGCTCTTCATATATGCTATTTTCCCTATAATAATAGATAAATAGACAGAGGCGCCTCTAATAGATAGTGCCCTCCGACAGTTGTTCCCTCACTCCTCTATTGCATTTTTTAAATATGCTGGGAGAGAGGGTTCTAGCCATAGATATAAACAGTGGATGTGACATGTCATAAAGACTTGCCATTCCGGGATGGAACCATATGGCAGCCATTTTAAACTTGTAATTGGAACCTATAGTGAAATAGGCTTAAGCTGTCTTTATAATCCGTATAATTTTTCTACCAATACACCAATACTGTCTTTTATTCAAAGTAATGAGTGTAAGACTACTGTGCCTGTCTAGAATGAACCAAAAAAAACAAAGATTCTGGTAGAAATTTGATTATTATAGCTCCATGAGAACAAATCATGCTTTCAGTCATGAAGATAATCTCATAATTGTGCACAATTACTGCAGACAGTGATTTTATTTTTTCAATTTTGCCTTTACTTAATATGTAAGAACTGTCTTTGGTATTCTGAATGGCTAATATATTACATTAAGCCACATCTTTTATGTGGAAATCCTAAATAGATTCAGTATTATTGCCTATATTGGCAGGCAATTACAATCAGAAACACAAGAGAGAAACATTCCTACTGTAATATATTAATACAGTCTTTCCCAAACTTAGGGTCGCGACCCAGAATGGGTCACGGACCCGTTTTTATTGGGTCGCCAAATGCTGTGTGCTACGCACATACTCATAGCTGAGATGAAACTGTGATGAAAATAATGAATCTCATCCTGCAAAAGTCTGAATAAATTCACTGAATAATGCATTTGACGTCCTGTGGCTAAATTGTTGGAGCACAGCATGCTAAATTCCATTGTTATGAAACTGTTTTTCCACACATTAGCTATATCCTGTAAACATGCATGCTAACGTTACTCTGCCTTTTCTAATTTGTCCACCACACATAAAAATCAGCACAATCAGAAACAAATGCCATGAAAAAACATGAATGGCTTTTGCAATCAAAAAATGCAATGATCCATTCTTTATTCTCTATTGTAACTAAGGGGCATCTAAACAACATTTTTTGTTGTTCTTTTCAGTAGCGGTCCCCAGAGTAAACCTGCTCTAAGGAAACTAAAATATGTATGTAATTAAATAGCACAATTCTCATACAAATAATAAAATCTCCCACTGAGGAGGATGTGCATATTATGCATAAGCTGCATTTTTTTAAAAGTAAAAGCACTGTGGTTAACTGAGAAATAACCATCTATTGTATATGGCAAAATGTAATGCATGACACATGAGGTCATGCTGCAGCTGCAAGAAAAAGATGACTTTTTTTTTTTATTATCTTGAGTAACGTCAGCTGTTTGCCAGCACCACTTCTTGCTGTGCAGAGAATGACATCATCACCCAAACACAGTGGGATTTTATCTTTGATCGGAAACACACAAACTGTTTCACGTGCACAAAATCAACACTAAACGCACCCTCACATTAATGCACGCTAATACACATGAACATGCACACACACACACACACACACACACACACACATCCAAGCTCTACGAAGTACACACATAAGGCCATGAGTGTATGACAGATGAAGGAGGTTAATTGCCTCAGCCTTACATCATGAGTGGCAGCAGGAGGGTATGAATGCACTGTTATATGGAGGGAGGGGAAATGAATACGTTGGCTATCTCTCTTTGAAGCCATTTCCCATCTCTCATCTGAACCGTATTCATTCCCATCATATTTCTCTCTTCTGCAATACACACGCACATCTCTTTGTTTGCCTCTTGATCTTTTTTATTTCTTTGTTCCCCATTTCTCCTAATGTATTTTGGACTGGCTTTTTTTGTGGACTCCTGTCCTTGTTTGTATATGAGACCTTTAGAGAGGACACTTTGAGGACATTTTTACAAAGTGAGTGTTTTTTGTTGTTTGTTTTTTTTCCCAATTGCTGGACTTCACCTTTCCAAACGTGTTAAAGTTAGGTGTGTACTGGTTGGAGGTTAAATAATGAATGTAGTCACCAGAGGGTTTTCTCAACAACAAAACAGATGTGAGTAAGGCTGGAATTATGGTTCTCAGAAAATGCACCTCTGCTGGTCTACACAGAAGAGGCTGTTATTGGTATCTGTAGCCAAAGCTCAACAATGCATCATGAGGACCTGAGCACCAAGCAAGCTGATTGGTTGACCCAACTCCTGCCAACATGTTGGTTTGCAACATAGAAGAAAAAACCCGTGAACATTACAGTCAAAATCTGTACATGTATAAAAGCTGAAACCCCTAGCCTGCATGTGCTTCCTGGAAAAGCATGTTCCAGCTTTCTGTGTGAGTGTTTGTGTGTACACCATTGACAAATCAAAAACCTAAATTCTCACACCTAATAGACAAACTATAACTACTGTAATTACTCTCAACAAGCACCTTCAGGAGCTGCTTGTATTCAAGTTAAGTATTAAGTATCTCTGAGGAGCCCACACTGATGGTTTGACCTTGAGGACAGCAGGGTGTCGTAAGAGAGACCACCTTCCTATGACAGGCATTGTGTACACCGCATGGCATTTGAGCGTGTCTGTAGATGAACGGATGAATCAGTTATCACCTTTTGTAATTGCTGTCATCTTTTGGCAGAAACAAAATGTAGAAAACAGTTGCTGTTGTTTTTTTTTTGTTTTGTTTTTTTACCAACTAAGTGTGTGGGTCCTGTCTAAAATTCTTAGAATAAAGGGGAAGAGAGTCAGTTGGATATGTCTGTCACAGACAAAAGCATCGCGCATTGCAAATACTGACATTGCCACATAATGGCAACAGCAGTATCCTTCGGACTCCCAGCCCTGATGATACTTTTGCAGGCATCTGACAGGAAAACCATAATGTGGTAGCTATCAATATCTGCACACATTTATTGTCCTCAAACTAGAAGCCTGGGTGTAAACCTCGACCATAGCGTGGAATCATGCATACTCAGTTTGGGTCAGGAAACAGTGTAGCTAAGCAGTGTACTGTAGATCATGTCAAGGTCAACCAGAGTTGGTTTGCCAAAAAAAAAACCCAGAAAAAGCTCTCCTACTGCACTGTTATGTGTTAACCTATTCAGTCATCATTATCTGATGTCTGAGGCAGTCATAAAGAAAAGCAAAAGAGAGACAGACACAACTATGGTAATACTGCTATAAACAAATTTGGAGGTAGTATCACTTGCTTCTGCTACAATGAGTTTCAATCTGGAGTTAACAAATGAAAATATTATTTACCTGCAATTATGAAGCAGGTTGAGTCTGAGAAACTGCATTAAAAATCCTGTTTAAATGAACTGAAAAAGAAGTTAGTGAGCACCGTACAACTTAAGGGAACACAGCTGCTGTATGTTTGTATAGTTAACTTTGGTTATGTGGCATCTTAGCTTTGTACATTCTGAATCATTTTTTTATGTTAATACACCCCTTTATTTTCTATATTTGCTTTGTTATTTTTTTAATAAAGATAATGACTAGTATCAGTTTTTAACATAGGTCATACGTGTTAATCTGCGTTTCCCTTTCAAGCTGTCATTCTCCATCTTTGCTTTGACTAAACTGGATGAGCATTGTGACTGGATTGCACCCAGACTGCAGAGAGTTCCCATCACAGTGTGAGCCTGACAACTTCCATATCTGCTTCTGAAGAGCTGACACCAACGTGAGCAATCCAGACCTGTCACTTACGATGATGTGTGCTGCTGTGACTGGATGAAAAAGTGGCATTGTAATGATGAGTGGAACCACAGCTACCGATGGCAGGCAGACTTTAAAAGGGAATAAAGAAGTTGAAGAAAGTGCAGCGCTCTGTGAGAGGGCAGATACCATGGCGCTGGCGTTTCTCTGTAGCTCCCTTAACCTCTCTTCCTCACAAACGCCTTCACTCCTGGGTTAAATGGGCCCCGTGTGGAATCAACATGACAACAATAAAACTAAAAGAAAACCCACCAAAACAGGGCTGTATTTGGAATGAATCGTTTTAAGTTTCCTTGAGGATAGAAATGTATACATCAGTAATTACTCCTTTCAGAATCTTAATGCATTTAAACAAATTAACTATAAATCAGTTCCTAGCTCATAAGCAGGATCACTAACTGTAGATCAAAGCTGATGAGACTGTCCTCCCCAAACTAGCAGCAGCTTATTACGACCCATATTTATATTTTATATTTATATTTACGTGGCCTACGTGAGTTAAGTTATGTAACAAATGTAGTTATTTGAACCCAAACCATGATCTTTTCATAAACCTAACAAAGTAGTTTTGGTGCTAACCCTAACCAAACTGCGCCCGTTTCACAATGTTAATTATGTGTGGCTGTTACCATGACGACAGAGATCCGGTACGCCTATATATGTCGTTTTGGGAGTCATTGGAAAACAACCTATTCTGTCATTTAGGTTGGAGGACTTGTTGAAGCTGAGACATACAAAGTCTGGTCTGCTGTAAAGGTTTCTGCAGACAGATGCATCACACCATCACAACGTTTCCTTCAGCCCAAAACAGTGAAGCACAAACAGCCTGAGCTACATGTTCGCTGCAAAAAAATTTAAACTGTCATTGACATTTTCATATTGTTACTTTATAAAACAATAATGATGAATATTCAGGTCCTGAAAGCTTTTACATTTGCCGTTCTAAACGTCAGGTAAAGCTTTCCAGGAATCTCTGCCACAGAATAGGTAATAATAGGTAACTTTCAAGTTGTTTAAACAAAGTTACTTTTCATATATAAACGTCACACTACTACTTGCACTTGCACAGTGGCATTTTTGTCATTTAATAAAAATTGTTAATGTAGAATTGTTGAATATGCGTGTAACTGGGAGAAGACAGGTCCGACCTCTCTGTAGAGACAGCCCCGACCTAACAAGAGTGCCTCAGGCCAGAGGAGTCCAGGATCTGAGAGCCACGCGACATGTCAGGGATTCACAACTAAGAGATGGCACACTCTCCTCTGTGAAGAGCAACCAGATTTTTGTCTGCCTTTGTCTGCATGCTAATGGACAAGAGCTGAAAAAGGACCTGAAGTGCGGTTAAATTAGACACAAGGTTGCCACATCCTTCACCTACTGTACAAGATCATACAGACTAATGACAGTTTGATTATATGAAATGACATTAGAAAATGATGTGAATTATATCCTATGGCCTTCACAATCACCTGATCTCTAACCAGTTGAACACCAATGAGAGATTTTGGAGTGACGTATTAGACGGCGCTCTCCACCATCATTATCAAAACAACAAATGAAGGAACATCTTTTGGAAAGATGGTGCTCATCCCTCCAGTCGAGTTCTACACACTTAAAGCTGTTCTGGAGGCTTGTGGTGGAACAACACTTAATAATTTAAGTTTGTTTTTCCTTTCACTTGTCATCCATCTGTAAATACTTACAGCAAATAGCCCTTTCCACTGCAGGAATGTAACATAACCAACTATGTCTTCCCATAACCTAAACGTTTAAGAAGCGAGTGAGGCTTTGGTACTAGGCTCTTCCTGCATATCCACTATATTTTACAATTACTCACAAAGACATTTGGGAAATACATCATTAAAAAGGCGACAGTGGGACCAACCACGTTTACTTACGTTACTACACGTTTGCTGTTTGGTCAGCAAGTGAAGTAAGCAGTTGTGGAACAGACAAACAATGGAACATGTAGAGTTTATATTATTGTTTTTCTTTCAGAAACACTGAATCCAGGGCAAGCCTGTCTGTTGCTTAAAATGGCACCCAGTGTGTCGAAACACTTCATGTTTTGGTTTGCTCCACTAAACTACATGCATTGTGATCCTTTATTTTTATGTAATGTTTCATCTTCTGCACTGTTTGGCTGCATGTTGTATCCTCAGTTTTGCCAGACGCTGAGAAATCTTGTGGTCCACCTTTTGGTTTCTAACTACTGACTCCAGCTGAACAGCCTCCTCTCCCCAACTACTGATGAAGGCCAATACATCTTAATTGGCCCATCATTCTGTTTTAGCCACGCTAGCTGCGTGGCTCTAGGGATGCCAATGTCAGTCGGTCGGTTCACCACTTTGGTCCGGACTGAAATATCTTAACGACTACTAGATAGATTGCGAGGAAATGTAGTACAGTTCATGGTCCCCAGATGATAAGGCCTTCTGACCATGGTGATCTCTTGATCTTTCCTTTTGCCTCACCAGCAAAAGGAAAAGGCAGAGTCCATTACTGGTTATTTGGTTGAAAATATGCCTACTGATAAAAGCAGCTAACAATAATTATCTTCTCAATTGGAAAACATTTGCGGTCGCAAGAAATAAAAACCTTGTAGGCCTACATATTAACAGAACATAGGCTATGGTTTTGGAAATGTTAACTGAATATAATAAATGTCCTCACATGGCCACAGTTCTTATTGACAGCCAAAACTTGCCTACAATAGCCTAATCACCCCATGATCAGTTATTTAAATCTCATCAGACATATCTGCCAAAACAGAAAGGTCCAACCATCAAAAAGATCAATCCCCGACCACAGAATACGTAAATCAGCTAGAAACAGAATAATTACACTTGATTATTAAACTTGATACTGGTTCACTGTGTGTGTGTGTGTGTGTGTGTGTGTGTGTGTGTGTGTGTGTGTGTGTGTGGCAAGGATTAAGCTGCAATGCGTGCAATGCCATGACCTGCTGCTACTCTGGCTAAAGATCCTAGCTAT